>VZRZ01003487.1:184537-204609 GCA_013398175.1 Climacteris rufus | reverse complement strand
CCGCCCGGCCCCGCTCTGAGCAGCCCGCGGGCAGCGCTGGCCCGCCCGAGCCGCTCGGTGCCGCCGCGCTCCGGTCCACGCCTCCCCGTGCCTGTGCTGCGGCCGGCGGCCCTCGCTCCTCTCGGGAGTGGGTGCCGGCGGCCCGGCCACCTCCCTTCGCTTGCGCCGGGTTTCTTTTCCTTCGGCTGAGCCTCGCAGCAGCAGATGCGGTGAAGCCCGGGGAGCGCGCAGCCGGTGCAGAGCGAGCGCGGTGCTCGGGGCCGGGACAGCGGCGCGGGCTCCCCGGTGTGTGCCACCCACGTGAGGGATCGGAGTCACCAGCGCTGCAGGGATGCGGGTGCGCTCCCGCGGATTTCCACTGCTAGCCCCACGCAGGAAGCCTAAAATGCCACAAAAGCGATGACCCTGCTCTTCCAAATAGCATTCGCTTGTAAAACGCGCTGCTTGAGGCTTCAGGCCCCGTGCCTGTCCATCAGTAGAACAGCACAAAACGGCTGTAAACTGTTACCGTGTTATTTTAACAGTATTTTATCTTCCCGTTATATAGTCGTATATAAGTCCTTAGCTGATAGGCATAGATGGCAAATAGGTAGGGTTCGCAGAGAAATATCCACTAGCCTTTTCAAATCACTAGGCGTTTATGAGTCATTTATTAGCCATTTTTATATTAAGAGCCCTTTTGGACTTAAAGCTATGATGACCGTTTAGATGATTAAGCATATCATTTCTATGAATCATTTAATTCAGATAAATATTTTTCTTTTCTAGTTTTCCAGACAACACAGTTTATGAAGTAGAGGGAAAGTTGTGAGTGAAAGGTCATCACTCATCAAAGTTTACCCCACCGCAGTGCCTAAATGTAATACATTCTCTCTGCATAAAACAGGAAGTAATTCTGCA
This sequence comes from Climacteris rufus, assembly GCA_013398175.1. Lineage (NCBI taxonomy): Eukaryota > Metazoa > Chordata > Aves > Passeriformes > Climacteridae > Climacteris > Climacteris rufus. Next base: position 203,709 of record VZRZ01003487.1, on the reverse strand, counting down.
ACTGTGTTCCCATAAAGTTAGTAGGCATTTTCTATCTTCTGAAGGGTCTTGCCCAGTACAAATGGAGAGCTGTGCTGAAATGACAGCTGTGCTTGGAGGCAGCAGCCAGTTCACAGTTCATAGCTATCTATACACCAAATGTGAGTTTTCTTTATGTCACTACATTTGAAGTGCTTTTTTCAGCTTTGAAGACCGTTCTGACTTGTGAAAGCTCAGAAGAACTTCCTTGTTTCTCCTAACTTCCCAGAAATGTTGTATGTCCTATCAGCCCTTGTCGTATGCTGAAGTGTCTCTACAACTGCACTGCCAAGAGAATTCCGTCGTCCTGTCCTCTGGGCACAGAGACCAGAATTGGGCCCGTTATCAAACAGGATACACTACGCTGATGAAACTTTGGTGGGAACCTTCAAGGAACCATCATGGGTGGTTTGGGCTCTGACCAGGCACTGTGCTGAGCAGTTGTCCCCTAAGAGGCTGTATTCAGTCCGTGTCTCAGCTAAACTATTGTATTACCTCATTGCATCTTAAAATATTATAAATGAAGATCTGTTAGAAGTATATTTTACTCTGCTGTGTCTTTGCTGCAAGAATGCAGAAACAAACCAGAGTGAAATTGATGAAACAAATCTGAAATTGATAGTCTGGTTCCTTTGAGGAGAGTGGGGTTTTTACTGTGTTGCTAACAAATCTTATACTGCTTGTTTAAGAATATAGCATTTAATTACTGCTCCTGTATTCACATTGTATTTTATTTAATCTGTCTTTAAAACATTGAGACTTCAGCTGTAGGGTGACAAAATTCTGCTACCCCTTCTGTGACTGACTTCCTGTTGACTGATGGAACATACTGCTGCTGGATTTCATCAGGGCTTTAGATTCAATATCTGAGGCAAATACAGTCAGATCTGCAAAGATGGTCTTTTAAAGATACTGAAGTTAAGATCTGAAGATGCCAGACCAAATTCTGGTTTCAGTTATACCGCTCAGAGGGATCACTTAGGGACTTCCAGATGCTGTGTTTTAATCACCAGCAGGCACAATGGTTCTGAAGTCTGAGTTGCTTGCTGTGTTGAATATGGATGGCTCAGAGGAACATAATGAGGTTACCATATTTGTACCATACTTTTTTGGGTTGGCAATTTTGTTGCCTGTGAAAGGCAAAGTTTTATAAATGCTTTATGCTGAGGTCTTGTGACAGAATATAAAGCTGCTCCCTTCAGGGTTAAATCTTTTCTACCTACATCAGCTAGATTTAGGAGAAGTAGCTGTGGTATCTTGGCTCACGGGCAGATTTCTTGGCAGACGTAACCGGGGTTGCAGTTTCGGGGCTGCCACGTGGAGCTGTGGTGTTCTGTACTGGGCGGTGGTTGTTGCCTCTGGATCTGTAACACTCAGGGCAGCAAGTCTGTTGAGGTGTGTTTTCCAGGAAAACCTCTCTAGCCTTGCACACAGGGATGCTGGGATGGCACAGCAGTTGTAGTAAAGCTATTATGTAAAAGTCCAACAGAACGTGAAGTTTCTGGTTGAACTTAAACTGACTTTTTGTACCAAAAGTTAATATTTTCACAGAAGAGAAAAACTGGTTGTATTCGGTGAAGATTATTGGTTCTCATCACATCTTGCTCAGGATATATCCACATCTTATATTCCAGTTATACTAAATCTGGCTTGTGTTGGAGTGTCCTGAAAGTTGGCACAGCTGCTATCAAGAGTCTGCAAATAACTGGCAGCTACAAAGTAGTGGAAGCATAAAGTTATAAAGTGTAAAGAATTATGTGTAAAGAGTAAAGAATTAAGACTTCTGATACTATTGTGTATGTCCTGTATTGAATTGCAGCTGGACCTCTGCTGGTAACATTTGAGCAGCACCTGCTCTAGGTGCAGACCTTCAGTTCAGTAAGAGCATAGGGATCAAATGTCTAAACTATCTTTGAGAAAAGTGAAATGTTGTGTCTTTTAGCTCTTTACTGTCTTCATATAGATTGCTTCTTTTTTTGTGTATTTCACCTGTACTTACAAGGGAAAAACTGTTGCTAGTGTTCAGTACACAAATCATGTTTGTAGAAAGAAAAAAGTGCCATTATATTCAGGAAAAATGAGTTGGCAAAAGTAAGGACGTTTGTCATTTGGTATTGTAAAAGACAAGAACTTCTGCAGTGCCCTGAAATATAAAAAGTGGAGAGAGACTGAAGGTGGAATATATGTGTGTATCTTGCTGGTAGGGGATAGTAATTGCAGTGTTTTGGCAGAAGTAACACATTCTACATTAATTACCCAACTCTTCAGCAGGTGGAAAGAGTATTACTATCAGGTGTTAATGGTGTGTGGCAGTACTTCAGGTTGTTTCCACAAGTGCCTCCTTAAGCTTTCAAGTGGAAATGGCAATTCACCAAACTAGCTGGTGAAATAGATCGGTATCATCTAGAAGGTAAATAATGTATTGTATTTTGAAACTTTGTTGTGAAATTCTTTGTCTCTTCTAATAGAAAACACTTGTTTGAAAATTACTTTATGAACACTCGCTGCCACTGCCCAGGAGAGCTGAATAGCTTTGCACAAGGAAGGGAAATTAATATGTCTGTTGCTTCATTTGTGTCTGTGACTGCAGCAATATTATACTGGAAGTTTTTTAAATGGGGACGGGCCAGTCAGTGCTCTTAGAAATCAGCTTGCTAACTGCTTAGCTAGTACTAAACTTCATGTTATACTATTGTTTCCAGATCTCAATTAATTTGGCTAAGTACCACTGGCTGCAGTCGTCATCCTTTCTATAAAGTATTGTGACATTGTTTTTATTAAAGAGCTGCAACAGGCCTTGCTCTTCATCTCTCATCCATAGTTAAACAAGTTAATAGCAGTCTGGAATTGGGCTGTTGTTCCACGTGTCTTGTTTTTGGCAGAGGTTTCTTTCCATCACACAGCAGCCAAGCACAGAGAGTTGTGGTGTCCAGTCGCTGAGAACTGGCCGTCTCTCACAAGTGGAAGGCTGGATTACATGGCTCTGTCTTCTGCACAAAATGGTTTGGTTTTTTTTACCTTACCTGAGGCCACTACAATTCCTTCCTGAAAGAATAGATTCTCTTAGTTTTCAATGTGTATTTTATGTGGTATGTTTTTTACAAATAATAAAGTCTCTATTTATATTGTAGTTGTCCATTTGTAGTTTTGTGTAGCTAATGAACTGGTTTGTGACTCCAGTGGTGTGTTGTAGTCTTTCAAGAAGAATAATGGGTATTGTTCCCAGCCTCACAGAGAGCACCCACTGCCTTGGTACGTGGATAGTGATAACAGAGCTGTGACTGTGCTGACTCTGTAGCACCAGGTTGCATGGCCTTTTCTTGTTATGTGATTCAAGATTGGATGGGGCTTCCATGCTGAGAACAAAATAACACTGAAAACCTCACCTGTTGTGAAGATACAGTGTTTACTGAGCCATTTCAAAGACAGAACCTGGACTGCAAAAGACTCCTTTATTCTGAGGATGTTCTGGTGTCTATTGTTAGTCCAGGGTGAACCCAAGTAAGGCATTTAGAGAGGCAGTGAGTATTTCATGGTGTTGTGTACAAAGTAGACCTTCTGTGCTTGTGTACATGCACTGTCTTCACAGACCACCTAGCAGATTTTTGGTCTATTTCCCTGCTAAAAAAACCCTGGTGCAGTAATCTTAAAAGTGTGTGCATACAGAGAAAGCCTCATCCTGTTCTGGTGGTTGAGAGTTTATTCATGACACCAGCATAACAGAATATCACCTGCAGTCTAGAGCTGGTAGTTGTGTTATTGTGAGCCTTTGCATTTGAGATGTCTGCCCTGAGCAAACTGTAAGTCAATTTGACAGGCATATTTAGAATGTTAACAACCTTCTGTGAGTGCAGTGCAATGTTGAAGTATTAAACAACTTGTTTGTATTTGTAATTTACCTGTGGAGTTTGTTCATTAATTTACACTCAAAAATTTACCTTTCATTGATAGTCTGTCCAGCATCCCTCACCTTCTCAAGGACAAGACCCACATTATTTGCAAGTAGTCTCCTTTCTCAGCAATATTTTTTGTTGTTTTGAAGTGTCCAATCAGTAATTTTGTAGCTGTTTTTCAGTTGGGATATCCCAAGAATACTTGGTCTGGCCCAGGCAAGGATCTGATTGCTTTCAGCTGGCTGCTGGAGCCCAGATGTAAGGGCAGACCAAGCAAAGGGCACAGGCAAGAATGCACCACTTGCACATTCTCCAGCTGCAAGGCTCCCTCCTCTGCAGGCAGACAAAAGGGACAAAGTCTGCTCCTGAGCAATTCTAGGAACTTCATCTGACACTGGCACTGGAGATTAAAGTGATGCAGAAATGAGGAAAAGGAGATAAGGGAAAAAAGCCTCAGAGAGGGTGGAGACAGAGAAGGGAAGAAGAAAAGCATTGGAGAAAATGGGGGAAAAGAGAAAAGACTTTGTGGGGAAGGAGAGGCTGAAGAAGACGATAAAACGAAGGAAAGAAACGAAGAGAGCTGCAAGAAAGCTTCGTCAGGTTGGTGAATAACTTGTGCAGAGGAGCCCTTAACATGCACCCCTAGGCAGTCATTTAGTAGGAAGGGAGGCCCAGGCACTTGGATTTAAATGCAGAACTTTTACTGTTGACTTCCATCTGTCACTTGACTGACGCTTTGTTTTAAATTCATGGAAAGTGAGTCAGCTTGAGTAACTCAAAATACTCTCAGTTTATAGAAGTTGCATTAACTTTTTTCTTTTTGCCTACAAGGTTCAATAAGGGGTCTTAGGAGGGAGAGAATGAACATCAATAGCAAAGAGAGAAAATCTGGAAAATTAAGCCTTGTGTTGGCTTTGGAGGAGTTTGGATACGCAGAGAGAAGCTTTAATATTGTTGTGGTTTATAACAGGCAGTTCTGCAGTGCATATGTCACTTCCAGAAGTCAAAACATGTTTGTAACTTTCCTAGCACAAGGTCAAAAGCCTATGAAGTAGTGACACAGATGTGGTTATTACACAAAGACTTTCTTGTCGTGTGTGTAATGTTTCCAGTTTAGGGTTGCCTGTATTTCACAGAACTCAGCAATAATTTTCTGAATTGAAATGATACTTGCTGTTTGTTTTATAACAACTATGTATTCTTATTTTAGCAAATACCAACTTTATCCCTGTTTTAGTTGATAAGAAAAAGAAAACACCAGGAGCTGACTGCCCAAGATGCAAAAGATCTATAGTAAAAGCCTTAGAAGGACTGTCTCCCAATTTTATCCCCATCACAGGCTATCCTGCCCCATATGGATGAATAATTTGCCTGGCTTCGTGGTCTCCCCTACTCTTCTCATTGCTGACAAGGGCAAATTTTTCCCTCTCTTGTAAAATGTAAGCAAACTGAAGGCTGCTTGTCCTTTGTGTTCTTGCTTAGTGTAAATGACTTCTGCTCACGTTGTCCCTTTCTGGGCAGGACGCAAACAGACTCCAAATAGCAGTGTAAGAAGAGGGTACTGAGCAGCATTAATGCTCAGTGGTAATGTGTGTCAGCGAAGCCTTCCGGAGCAGGAAGGCTTTTTGTACTTCTCCTTTTTAAAATTTATTTATTTCCCATCCCTCCCTTCCCCTCCTCCAGTTTTTACTTTGGGTGTTCAAGGCAGTAGTCTATTATTTTTTCTCCTTCACGTTAATGATGCATAATCACAACCTAAATGCATTGCTTAAATATATTTTTAGTAGATTACTTGTCATTTCTGGCACTACTTTTTTTTCCTCATGATACACACAGGAAAGAAGTCAATGTTGCTTTTTTGTTCATAAATTGTGCACAGGGACAGCATTCTCTTGGAGCACTGGGGGTAGATGATGCTGCCCAGCCTCTCCTTCCCAGCTTCTATCTGGGAGTTGACATCCAGCCCCTTTGCTTGGGTGCTGTAATGTTACTTTTCAGCTGGAACCCAAATACTGCATGTTTTGGAACACAGTGTAATGTTTTGAGACGACGTAATGTAGATATGCCTTAGGCTTGTATAAAAATATATCAGATGAGGAAATCTGGATACATTTATGACGTGTGTGGGTTCATACTGTGCAGACACCAGTGCAAACTGCAGCTGCTGTCATTCGGATCCCAGGCAAATACAGGGAAGTGAGATGGATGCTTCCCTGCAGCAGGAGTCTTCTGCTGCCTCTGTGAAGCAAGGTTTTATCTCTGCAGGCTCAAAGAAAAAAAATGAAACCTCAAAAATTGAAAAAGATACCGTAATTCATTTTAAATCACTAATTCACTCATTATTAAATAACAACTTACTACTAGATTTTCTTCACTATTGCTATTGTGCAGTTATATCTTACGCGTTGTACAGAAGTTTAGTACACTGACAACATGGCAGTGATTCTCTTAATTATTGTGTAAGTCCCTGCTTTTGCGTCCATGTAACGTGGGGGAAGTACAGGACAATTCTGTCATTGAGTCTGAAATGGGCTGTGCAGGTAGGAGAGTAATGTTGGCTGACTTCAAGCAAACATGACTCTAGGTTACTTTGACATGTTGACCTAAATTAAATGATGTAGATATAATGAAATTTAATGAATGCAATGGAATTGGGTATGATAGAGGAGGGGAAAAAGCTTCAATTTTTTTAATGTGTTACTGTTTATCAACAAGAGTATTACAGAAATGTTCTCTCTGAAACTGGAATGACTAGGTATGTTTAGAATAGCCAAAAGAAAAAAAAATCTATTGTCTTTGGATTTTAGTTTTTAAACTGTCATCACCTAATGTATTGCTTGCCCATGTTTAGTGCTAGATGTACCTGCTTTGGCAGCTGTGACTAGGTTGATGATTTTGAGGAGTGTACTTCTAATTTATAGGCAAAAATTAAATCCTGGACTCTAAAGTGTCTTGTAACACATGGCTCTGCTTTTCCTAGGGCTGAGTTAAAAGCTCCCCATGTGGGGAGCACAACTGCTCTGCAGAAACAAGGCCTAGAAACATCTTTTATCCAAAAGCTGTCTGGAAACTTCATCTAAGGGTTAAATATGTCTGTCTTTTGATGCAAATTCCACAGTGATCTTTGCTCCAGATTGGGTTTTTCCCTTGATTTGGGGACAGAGGTTGACATGGTTTTGAAGAAAATGTATTTTTAAAGTGCGAGAAGGTTCTTCTGTGATCTGAGTTTTTGCCAGGCTCTGTGACAGGACAAGTGCGTGGCAGGGCAACATGAGGAGAGGCAGGGGGAAGGCTTCTGTAGAATCTTCTGGCCACAGTGGCACGTAACAAAGTCTTAAACTACTTTCTCCATCTCTTTCTTCAGCTGTGAGATGCTTCTTGCAACTTCCTCCTCACCCATTCTCCACCCCTTGCCTTCTTTCCGTCTTAGTCCTGTGGAAGCTCTGGCAGCCCTGAGGAGAGTCCAAGCCAAAAAGTCAACAGAATAGAGGAAGGAAAGGCTTTTTATACCCAGATATTGTGCAAAATATATGTTCAGTTTGAGGGAGGGCAGGATGCCAGTGCTCCATATCCCCGTTCTGTCCTCTTTGGAAGCAAGTACAGCACTCCTTTCCATGGTGTGAGTAGGTGAAGGAGAAAGGATTCAGAGCTGGTTGAGTCTTGGAGTGAAAGTGGTGGGCTGAAATCTTCCTGGGGGCTATTGATTGGACTGTGCTTGTTTAGATAAGTCATCTTTGGAGTCTGTCCCATGGAAGAGCTTTCTCCACTGCTCTGCAAGTACCATGGCACAGGCCAGGCTTGATGTCTTTTGTTAGGAATGCCTCTGTTGCGTTTCACACGCCATAAATAACTTGTGGTATTTGTAGCAATCTCAGTCTCTCTTTGAAGATACAAGTGTACAGCCTTTTTCCTGGCTTTTTTTTTTTTTTTTTTTTGTTACTTAGGAAAGCCTCAAAAGTGGTCTCAAGTCTTGAAAGTGGCTCAGGGGCCTAAATTTGGCCATTCTTGGGATAAAACTGTTTCATGACTTTGAACTTCAAGCTATATGGAACGAAATACATGAAAGTTCATTGTAGCACAGAGCAACTGTGTATTGACAGGGAGAGACCTTGGGAAAACAAGTCCTGGGTCACACCTCTGATTCTGTGTGCAGAGAGAAAGGGAGTGATGAGTAAGTATTAAAACCAGTAATGAGCAGACTTTGATATTTATTCTAGAATATCATGTGGTGCGTGAATACCTTTTGTATTCACATATTTGCAATGCATACTGAAATATGTGCTGAGCTATCATGTTTCTATTGTCAGTATATAGGCACACGTTTTTCCCTTCCCCTCGTGTGTAGCAGGTGGACTTCCAGCAGTGGATAGAGAGCAATTACAGTAGCAACGCAGAAGTGAAATATCATAGGGCTCTCATCTGAAAGCACGTTACTAAAAATGCCTGTTCCAAAGCATCTCACTTTAGGCAACAGTTGCCTTTTGCACGAGTAACAGTTGTTTTTTTCTTTGAGCTGTGTGATTGCACAGTGTTTCTGTTCTGCTGACACCCTTTCATTAAACAGCTAAAATTGCAAACACTGATGGAAAGCAAGTCACACAACATTAAATAGGATTGAATTATACTGGTCTCTTTAGTGCTGCATGAATTTATCCTCATAACTTCCCCAAAATCAATGAAAACTGTTTGGGAGGTTTTCTAGGAGAACCCACCAAACAGAAATTCAGGAGATACATGAACAGAAATTTAGCCTTCCTGGTCAAATAATAACCTGTGGTTTAACCACAACATTAGGAAATCCCTAATATGAACAATAAAACGTTGCAGTCAAGGTAGATGCTTACTTTCCTTCAGGTGTCTTTTAGAAACTTCCTGCTCTTTCTTTTTATATTTTAAATACATAGCCAGTCATTTCCGTGTTTCTGTAGACTTTGGAAAAGAACTGGAGCTCATGTAACAGACCAAATCCAAGTGGTTTAAGTCTGATTGGTTTGGAAATGGAAGAACATGGAATTATTTTCTTTTTTTCTTTTTTTATTGTAGTGATGATAGTTCCAGCTTGCTGTGGATGTTGGCAATGAAATACTTTCTGCCTTCTATGTATTCTTTATCCAGAAGGGTGAGGGGAGAACTTTTGCAGAGATGTCGCAGGTGGATATTACAGGTTACTTGTGTTGCAATAAGCAGGATGGGCAGTAGTACACTGGGACACTATCTGACATGCCTAAATATGAAGTTTGTCTCCTTTTTTGTTTCTTTTTAGAGTTGATCTTACAGTGAGGACCCTTCAGATTCACTGGACATGGCCTGTATGCTGCAGTTAAATATTATCTTTCTCTCATTTCTTCATTCTCGTATCTGCCCACTCCCTGCTTTGCTGCCCTCGCCCCTTCCAGTCCTCGATCCTTGTTGTGCTTTGTGTCCTTCTCCCACGTGTCTCGAGCCTCTGTTAATGCCCCTCTGTGCAGGGAACACTGTGTCAGTTGTGTCAGGCACCCTATCTTTGTTTGCCATCCACGCCACATGAAAACCCACTTCTTCCAGGAATGCTCCTTGCCAGTTCTTCAAATGGGTAATCTCTCTGCTCCTTCCCTCTCTGAGCAGCTGTCCCGTGTCACTCTGCCCAGCCACGCCTCTCACCCCCATACTGGCAGTGGGAAGCCTTTGGGTTTGGTAATAGGCCTCTCTCCTGGCTTTAGTGTAATGTTTTACATCAAACAAATCATTTTGTATTGATAATTGCTGTTTGAATGACTGTTCACTAGATAAAATAGTTTGAATAATATTTAGTGACTCTTCTTGAAAGAATATTTCCCATGTCTGTTTCCTTAAGTCGGAGGCAACTCCATGTCTTGATGTGTGAATATATTGATAGATTTATATATATATTTTAAAATATTGAGTAAATAGGGCTAACATCAGTTTTCTTGGAATAATGCAGCATGCTTGGTTTGGGGGATTTTAAGAAGACATAACTTGGCATTTAAATGCCATGCTGGTGGATACTGAGATGTGCTAGAATGAGGTATAAGGGATGCTCTGCTTGGTTTTTGTGCCCTGATACTTCTGGTTTCTGTTTTCTACCACTACTTCCTAGTGTGCATATCAGAAGATCCTGATTCCTAATCCTAAAGGATCTGTCAGGGATTCAGATATGAAAATGTTTTGGGGGAAGATTTTTTTGTGATCAAGAATGGGAATCAGCAAAATGACTTGTAATTTGGGCTTGAAAAGCTGAGGTACGAAACCTGCATGGTGCACAATGAGGGGTTGCTGCTTAGCGTGGAGCTGGGTTTGACCTCACCCCAGCAGCACGGCCTGAACCCGCCTTGCAAAGTCTTGGTTGTGTCACTGGTGTGGAGGTGAAGGTAGTTCTGCTTTGACAGTGGAGATAAGAGGAAGATTGCTGCCAAGGAGCAGCAGCAAAGAGAAGCTTGCCATTTTGCCCCAAAAAAGCAGCTGCAGTTCAACAAAAGGACATGTATCAACTGATTGTTGACAGTTAAAAAGATGAAACTTTTAAAAACAAGAAGTCCTTTTTTTAATGTGGTTATTAGTAGTTTAAAATACAAAAAAAATAAAGGAATTAAAGCTAAGGAAATGAAAATAAATTTGATTTCGTTATGTATGAAAATAAATTCCTTCCCTTTTGCTTTTCCTTCCTTCCCCCCCTTTTTTTTCCTTCTCTCCCCTTCCCCCTTCCCTCTTTATTTCCTTGGAGTCTTGAGTCAGTGGAACTAGATATGTTTCCATGTGATGCTACAGTACTTAGGTAGAAGATACTAAATGGGAATATTTAGGGAGGTGATAATGTTTTTCCTTGTCTGTCAAGTGTGGCTATTAAGGGTGAGCCTTTGAATCGTTGATGTCTGGAGCTGCTTGGAAACCTTCCTGCTTGTTTCGTTGTTCTTTGTGGGAGCTGAGGGAGGTGTGTTATGTTTTGGAGTGTGTGTCTGTGTTAAGTCCAGTTAAATGCTAGATTTTGATTTAACAACTCTGTGTCCTGACACAGCTGTGCCTCGAGAGGAAGCCCATGGACATGGGTACCAAAAGGCTGGCACATCGGCACACCGGCACACCAGCCTCCTCTCATTCTTGTTTGTGAAGACTTTTTTCCTTTCTAGAAGAAAAATACATGGAAATAATAGGTAGCTTATGATTTCTTTCAGTTAATTGCTGTTAACATTTATAGGGCAAAAAAGACAATGCAGGAGTGTTTTCTGATTGCTTTTACCTGTCTCAGAGCTCCAGGCCCGCCCTGTTACCAATATGCCAAACACATCCTATTATCATTAGCTAACAAGGACAATTCAACTAATATTTTTCTCTGTCATAAGGGTGCAAAAATAAACGAAAATTGAACCATGTCTAAGGAATGCATTCTCGTTGCTATTACCATGGGCTCAGCTTAGGAGATTTTTTGGCTTTTTCATATCTGTCCATAAGATAACAGGAATAAAAGCCAGCAAAGTGCAAGTGCTAACGGTACGACTGCTCTTAGACAGTTTGGCAGAAAATGCTGTTTCCTCTTCTCTTTGATGTTCTGTTGATTTTCTCATAAATATTAACCCATCTGGGGCTTCAACGTTTGTTGGTACAGTGGGATAGACAACGTCAGTGACAGCCACATTTAAATGTCTTTGTTCCCTTAAATAGATTGAGCAGATTCTGGTTAAAAAATACCAAATTACCCTGTAATTCTTTTGATTGCAGTGTAACATATTCAGATTCCTATCTGCATAGTCAAATTGGAAAGTGGGATTAGATTTACCTTTAAAGTGTGGGCTCACACTGGTGTGATTTGCTCTGGTTAGAGCTTCCAGAAGCTGTCTGTCATAGGCAGATCCTAGGTTCCTCAGCACTCCAAAGTCAAATAATAATTGTAGTGCCATTCAGTGTACGCCCCAGATCACCAGATAAATTTATATTTGGAATAGGATGATAGATCCATCTTCTGCATTACTTTCTAGAGATGAATTGTGTCCTTGTCTCTTGAGACCCCAAGCAAGTGCTACCCATAAGGGTGTCAAGGTCCCTTCCAACCCAGACTCTTCTGTGTTAGAGCTGAACCTCTTTAACCTTTCCCCAGCCTGTTTGTCTTGGCTGGCAGTCGTGTGAGCGCTGCTTCAGCAGGATGTCTTGGTTGGGGTAGTACCTCCTGTCAGGGTGCAGCAGTCTTTTGGGGTTGGCTTTTCAGCTTGTGGTTTTTTCAAACCAGGTGCTGATAGATGAGATTTGAAAGCCCAAGAGGGTGCTGCTTCCCAGAGCACTGAGATCTCACTGAGATCTGAGATCCATTTGTGCTGGATGGGGGACATCTCCAGGTGTCTCCCTGGCAATGCAGCGCCTTCCATTCCCCGTGGTTGTGTTTGCCTGTGACTCTGTGCCCCAGCAGTCTCCTCACTAAATTGCCAGCCTGATCTTTTGTGAAGAGCAGTCGTGTTGAATTTAGCATTACTACATCAAGAGTGAGCCACTGATAGTGAGAGTGAGTAATTGTAACCAAGTCTGCCCTTATGCCTGACAGTGTGTGTCTGGTATTTAGCTGTAACTGGCCCTAATTTGCTCAGCTGCTTGACAAAAGCATAAATGACATCGAGGTGAGAGCTCTTCTGTTGGCTCTTGTGTTACCACGAAATAATTGTAACATTACACAGAAAGTGATAAATGATTGTTAACTTATTATTTTAATTAGAGGACTAATTATATATTGGAGTGAATTTCAGCAGAAGAGAACAATTGCTATCTCTGCATTTAAATTCTCGGAATTGTAAGGGAAAGTTGAGAATATTTTCCCTCGGTGTGAAAAGGGAATGTTTAAAGGCAATCTGCATGTATCATCATGTTTTCACTGGGATATTGTATGTTCTAATGAAAGCTTTGGCAGCATAGTTAACCAGAGTGTTGGCTTCCTTAAAAAACAACAATAAAACAATCTTTTGTGTTAAAGTTCCTGTGTGTACTCTGTAACATATAAATAATTTACTTATGCATTTGCACTTTTTCAGCTGGAGTTACTTAAGAAGATAACCCTGTTGAATGCCCAGCTGCCAGCAGAAGAATGAGGGGGTTGTTGGGAAGTTGGTCATCTATTACAAAATCGAATTACATATTCCACACAGTTAGGGAACTGCTTGCTTCCCCAAAATAAATCAATACCTTTTTGAGTGTAAATAATTGCAATTTCTTGAAGAGAACTCTCTGGCTGATTTGTTCTCTATTTCCTGCTTGATTGAGAAGTTCCAAAAGACTAAATAGAGAAGTGGTCAGTGTTTGGGTACTACCTAAAATTACTAGGATCCCTTGGAAGTTCATTTGAGATGTGTCATAATAAACTAGAGAATGACATCACTTCTGTTATATACGAGATAATTTTTTCTCTAGTAGTGGTCTAAAGTGGTTCTGTAAGAACAAGATTTTTTCATAAATATCAGTTAATTTTACAAAAAATCAACAGCACATGCTATTAAGACTTCAATAATAAGAACAAATTAGTTGCAACCAGACATTTCAGTCAGTGAGAATGAAAACTCTGCACATATGTGTATTTAGCTCATAGTTTCTACTCATATTTTAATCTCCCTTGGAGTTCAGTATTAGTCTTTCAAAACACACATGTTACTAATCAAAATATTATTCTTCTAAGGATTTTTTCCTGAAATACCAACCAGAAGACATATGTTTATAGACACTGTGTTAGAACTTAAAAAATACAGGCCAAACAACTTATAATTGGGCTGGTTTTGCTTATTCTGTATTTTGTTGAATCAAGAGCCTTGTGGATGTGAATGTTAATTGATACCAGACACTAAGGTTCATTAGTTTTAGATTTTGTATGATTTTATTCTCTTCTGGAGGTCAAGTAAAAGAAAGGGCGTGAAATCCTGACAAGAGACATAAAATGAAAACCACATGTTGTACAGAAAAGCTGTCCAGGGGACAGTGTCACTCATTAGCTGCTACAATAGCTGTTACTTGGTTGGATATAATGAGCACATTACTGTGCTGTGAAAAAAGCCCAGCAATATTATTTCTAAAAGGGGCAGGATGCTTTTTGGTTGGGGTGGTTGGGTTTTTTTTTGGGTTTTTTTTTTTTTGCTTGCCTTTTGGGATGCTTTTTCTTTTCCAAGGTGATAAGGGCAAAGCTGTGTTTTTCAGGCACTTCCTTAGGTGTGGTGTGAGAGGTAGAAGAGTTTTGTGTGAGTTGCTCCAGTGTCCTTTCTGAAAGGGCAGTGACATCCCCCTGAGCACTGCTGGTCTGAGGGAGCTTGTCTCTTTTCGCTGCTGATGCATGGGTGGTCTCACTGTTCCATTACACAGCTTGGACTTCCTGGCTGGTGTAAAAGCAGGAGGAATATGAGCCTCCCTGAGCTTCTAGATGTGCTAAGAAAGGAAAGGTTTTGGGGTTAATCTGCCCTCACATTGTAATCAAGAGGATAACTTCTGTTCCAGTATCTGGCACTATATGCACGCAGATCCCATTTCTTGTCTTGGGAAGGCTGATGTTTGTGCCAGTAGGATTCTCTGTAGGTGGATTTCTCTGTAGAAATTAATCTTTTGCCCCTTGTGCTTTAACCCAAGAAGTGTCATGGTTAGGAGGTACATGACTTGATCATACAGGGAAAAGCTGCTTGGCTGGCTGCCCTGGACCTGTCAGATTTGGGTAGGGTTTTTTGAGTAATATGTAAAACAAACAAACAAAAAAATCAAGGCACTTCTGTAATATTTATAGCTTTAAAAACTTTCAGAGTCCTAACTCTTAGCTTCTTTATTTTGTGAAAAACTGCCATTGGATTCTTGGCACTGATAAGAAAAAAAGAATCTGAAGGCACATTATTATACTGCTAGTGAAAATAATCCATATTCTTCTTGTGAGATCTTTTCTGACAGATAAAAGGATACATCTGCAGCTGCTGTATTTGGGGGAGTGGGGTGATGGGAGAGCAGCACCTGAGACAACACAGTTTTTGCTGGCCCATCTGTATGTACAGACTTTACTTTGCCTTTCCTTTTTTAAATGTCCACATTTTGTGCCTAATTTTCCATTTTGCAGCTGTAGAAGCTTATGCTTGGAAATTGAATGAGATTGTTCCTTTTGGTTCCTTGCTTCTGGCTGAACTCTGCATACGCCTCAAAGTGAAATTGCCTTGAAATAATAAGCAGGGATTGTACAGCTGACTTAGAGCTGAAAGAAGCCTGATTGGGAGCCTCTTTTGTTCCTTTCTGGGTTAGGTTAGAAACAGAGCCTTCTGTGAAGTGAAATTGTATGGCCTAAATGGCCAGTTCATTGCCTTTGGCCCTTGGTTTAAGTCCTTGTCTTAAGAGGCTCTTTGGCTTCGGTTGTGTTTGGCGCTCTCCCACACAGGGCATAAATTTGGGATCTGTTTTTTTAGGCTGAATAAGCCATATTTTTACACACTCACGGAATAACTTATTTTGGAAAGAACTTCTGGAGGATGTAAAGTCCAGCTCCCTGTTCAAAGCAATTCCAGAGAAATAAGGTTGCTCAGGCCCTCATTCAGTTAAGTATTGAGACTCCCCTGTTCCTGTGTTTGACCACCCTTCATGACTAAAAATTTATTTTACCATATTTAATTGGAATTTCCACTGTCACACGTATTCTGCTCATTGTGTCTCATTCCCTGCTGCCATGTCTCCATGGAGAGTCTCTCATCTATGCCCTACTAGAGGACAGACTGGCAAGATTTCCATCAGCCATTGTTTCTTAAGGGTGGGCATTTCATCCAGCCCCAATCTGTCTCGGTGAACTGGCAAAGACCTCGATCCTGTGTGTCACTGGACTTGTGCTGGGCATCTGAGAACCAGGCACAGCAACCATTAATTCCCTGGGCACGCTGGCAGGTCTGTTCTGCAACTGGTTCATTCTTGAAGGTGGCCAGACCTGATCATGTGTTTTCAGTGATGTCTCACCAGGTCCATTCCTGTTAAACAGTAGTGTAAGTACTTCCTTTGCTAGAGGTTCCTTGCATTATATCCAGAACTACATTGAGCGCTGCTTATGCAGGTGTCGTAGTTAATGATCATTTTGGTATTGGTCTCTGCTTCCAGAGCTCTCTTCCTCCTTAGTTTTCAGCTGCTGAATGCCCAGCTTGCAACAGAAATCCTTATCTTCAAGGCATTTGATGTTTTGAATTAAAAATTTATTAAATTAGTTTAGAATGCTGTAGGCAGCTAAACTCCTGGGTCTCTGAGACAGCCTATCATTTTTGTGAGGGAGTTTGAAAAGGGCTTTTTTGGATTGAAAATCCAGAAGCCATCTATGAAGAGCATGTGCAGAGCCAGGTGTGAATTACTGCTGATCTCTATCCCATGCATAGTCTTGACTCAGAGGCAGAAGGTGTTGGATGCTACTCTTGTCCTCTCAGTCTGGCATCTGACAGACAGGAAGGATATCAAAAGTGGGAGGCAAGAGATGAATGACTGTAACCTCTCTGGCCTGGCTTCATATGCAGAGGGAAAAAATGGTGGGATTTGGGTTATTTTTAAATTTTTCATGCAGACAAATAAAGGAATGTGATTGACTCACAGGTAGTTCTAAGTGCTAATATAGTAAAGAATGGGAGACTGCTGAAGGCTGTGCCTGAGTTGAAAATGCCATCCAGGCTGTCACTGTGTGCCACGTTTCAGTTCTCAAGATATTTTAACCTGTAAACTGTAGGTTTGCATTCAATGCAGTCCTGCTTCTCTGGCTTATCTGGCACGGCCTGAGTTTATACCTGTCTTGTGTAAGCTGTTAGCATCTGTGTGTGAAGCCTGATCCATTCATTTAATACCTGATTCCACACTTTCTTGATTGCAAATAGTTAAGAGTTTTTCTTTTTCAAACAATATGAAAAACATTAAATTAAAGAATTCACTTCTCTTATTTAAATTCATACCTCAAATGTTAAGTCATGGGCATTTTTTCCTACTGAGGTGAGTTGTTTGAAAACTGAAGGAGTGTATGAGTAGATTGGAGTGTGCCAAGAGATACAAGAGAGCCTGCAAAGGAAGGTGACCCAAAAAAAAGGTATCTTTTCAAAGAGTTAGAGAC
Organism: Climacteris rufus; assembly: GCA_013398175.1. NCBI lineage: Eukaryota > Metazoa > Chordata > Aves > Passeriformes > Climacteridae > Climacteris > Climacteris rufus. The sequence continues at coordinate 186,744 of VZRZ01003487.1, read as the reverse complement.
AGAAAGTGCACTGGATGTGGAGCACTTCTGATTTTTGTTGTCTGTTCTTAGCTGGGTTTTAAGTAGAAACATGTCTTTGACTTGAAGTGGAGGCAAATTGGAATAAGAAATGCTTTTTCTAACAAGGTATCACTGTCCTAAAATTCTGCTTTACTCCACATTTGAGTGGTCTTTTTGAAAGTAACTCCATTGTCTGTATTGGTTCTTGGTCTGTATTTCTAGCCTGTATTTGTGAAATACTGGTTTTGGATTGTGGCAAGCTGTGGCTTTACAGAAGCAGAGGATAGGTTGCACATCCTGAAGGTGAGATGTCGGCAATACAGGTTTCTGTGACTCTTGTCCAAAGTTTGTGGATGTGAGAGGGTTTGCAGTGTATTTTTTAGGCCTTTGATCATATTTTAAAGAAGTGGTAGTTTAGTAAACCACTAAACTGTTCAGGCCATTCAGCATAGAGAACATTGCTGTACAAGTGACACCTCATCCAAACCCACATCTTGCTCTTAAAACCTCGTTAGTGGCTGCTGAGGTCTCTCTCTCAGCATGAACGGGGAGGGCCAGTGGGGGGACGTTCGTGCCTGCTCTCCCCAGTTGCTTGGTTCTCTTTCCAATGTCTCCATAAGTGGCAGGGATGGTGCCAGGGCAGCAAATGGAGAATGCATTTGCTCTTCTGTGAGAAGAGCATCTTCCCATGTCACTGTGTGCTTCATTCTATAAAATTGATTTGTGAAACCTCTAGACTAAAGACTTTGAAATTTATGCGTATCATGGAGATCTTGGATCCTGACAGGTAACAGATGAGTAGCACTGTTTCAGCTGTAGGGTATGTCACAAAAACATGTTAGAGTGAAAAGAGGCACTGTGGTCTTTTTTTTTTTTTTTTTCCCCTCTGTGCCAATTTTGGTTTTCAGGCCCACTGGGCTAGTGAAATGGAAGTTGCCTGGAAACAGAAACAGCTGTTGATAATGCTGTTTGAAGGGTTGTGTGCAAGCTGAATGTGTATCTTTCTGAAAGAGGGTAATAATTGGCTACCAGTTCATTTTGAGAACCAGTGGGGTGGTGGCTGTTTTTTGTGGCTTATTTGTAAAATCTTTGCTTCAGATGCGTGAGCTCAGACAGAGTAGTAACTTCTGGTGAAAACTCTTCACAGAGTTTATCTTAATACATTATGTCTTTATTTAACTCTGTGTGCCAGAGAAAAGATGAATTTTGGTAGCTCCAGATAATTCCCCACCAGTTTCAAGGGGTAATAAAAGTTCTTCTTTAAAACAAACAAACATTTGCCTTGTAAGTTGTTATTTTTCCTGGTCTGAAGTCAAAGATTTATTTTTCCTGTTACATGTTTGAGAAAACCACAACAATTCTCTTAGCTGCTCTTTGGAATATTCTGTGCTAAATCCAGAAGCCACTGGAGTGCATTGAAATAAGGAGATTTTCATCACTGCCTATGGGCCACAGTTCTCCATTTTACTTAACCTAAGAAGAATTCCATTGATCTTACAGAGACTGTAAGTGTAGAAAACTACCTGTCAGAGTGAGGAACTACTTGAAAATCAGCAGGGTGCTTCACCTGAGTTGAAAATAAGAATGTGGAAACTACTTGCATGCAAGTTACAAATTTATTTCACTTTTTTTGTGTAAAGAGGGCATTGTGAGAAACACCTTTGGGGACTGAAGCTCCAGGGTTATGGGACTCTAGACCAGCTTCTGTAATTAGCACGTTGGAAATCCTTATGCCAGTCTTTTAACTCTTTTCTTACTTGTCAAGTAGTTGCAATTTGTTGATGCCATCAGGAAACTGCTGTTAGATCTAACGGGGAAACCTCTGTATTTTGGCCATGTACAGTGTGGTAGTGATTGAGAGTCCTCCACACAACTTCTGTGTAACACTTTCCACCATACATCAACATGAAAGAGCAAAAGAGTATTGAGAAGAGAAAGACAGTATCGGCACACGCAGTCGTGGGCAGCCTGTTTCTGTGGTTATCCGACTTTTTCGTTCCTCCCATGAAATTGTTTCCATTTTCAGCAGGTAAAGTCAGGAAGCAGCAGTTGAGAATTGGTCTTTCATGTACTACTCCCTAGAGGGTGCCAGACACTTGCGTTCTGCATCCCCGGGTGCGCTCTCTGCATCCCCGGGTGCGCTCTCTGCATCCCCGTGTGCGCTCTCTGCATCCCCGGGTGCGCTCTCTACATCCTCGAGGGCTCCC
>VZRZ01003487.1:52000-184381 GCA_013398175.1 Climacteris rufus | reverse complement strand
GGGTGCTCTCTGCATCCCCGGGTGCTCTCTCTGCATCCCCGGGTGCGCTCTCTGCATCCCCGGGTGCGCTCTCTGCATCCCCGTGTGCGCTCTCTGCAGCCAGGTGACATTGCAGCCTTGTGGCAGTGCTCGCTTTTTCTGACTTGCAGCAGCGTGAGCATCACTTGCTGCTGGAAGGTACAATGAAGAGAAATGAGGTGGCTGAATGATTCAAGCACCTCTCGTATAGTTACAAGCATGTACTCTTTTTCATGAGTTTTTACTTACTGTAACTTAGTATGTTGTGAATTGATTGTGTTGGTCAAGGATTACTTTGTGAGAAGGGAACAAAATTTTGAGATGAAAAAGCTATAAATCATTCAGGAGTTGTGCTGCCTGGTTTCCCAGATCACTAGGGAGCAGGTGGTGGAAACTATAGAAATACAAAGCCTGTGTATTCTGACACTTAGTCACCCACTGTGCTGTTTGAGACCTCAGCGTTTCTGATTTTTAATCATTTTTGCAGCAACACTTTAAGATACAGTGCATGCAAGTTATGAAATGAGTGCAAGATGGTGTGTTGTGAGTGGAAGACACAGATGCTCTTTATGGCTTTTAGCACCTATGAGTGCATAAGCTTTCTTTGAAGTAAATGTGGGATCCCCATGTATCCTTTAAAGCACTTTTTGTTTTTCCTCCCTCAAAACATATGGTAGCAATGCTTCAGCCTAGCACTGCACAGCATCTTGTGGGCCACTGGGTGAAGTGTGAAGGGTTTGGGGCATAACTGTTGGAAAGAGAAGACAGGGCAGCTCCTTGAAGGTGGATTCTTGTAGTGCCCCAGACCTCCACTGGCAGCAGACAGAGAAGAGGAGGTGGTGTTGGAAGTGCTGCCTCTGTGGCAGTGAGAGATGCCACTGTAACTTGGTGTCCAGCACATTGCTGTAAGGTTACAGTCATTAGAAAAAGTGCATGGAAAGACCTGAGCTTGTACTCAGGTATATATATACTTGTATTTTTCCTCCAGGCATAAAATGTGCAAGGTAAAGAGGCCCATTAATGAGGGTTTCTCTCATTAAGCTGACTGCCATGAAGACCATATCTTGGAGTACTTCACCTATCTCATCTGGGTCTCGGTGCTGATTACTTGGAGGCTGTTTAAGATTCCACTGTTTGTTTTCAAGTAGAAAAGCATAAAGAGAGACTTTAAAACTTGGGTGCATTTTTTCCCTCTGATTTCTTTGCAAGTGCCTCCAAGCCTTTATGAAAACAAATACTGGAGACAAAGACCTTTGCTAAGAAAATGTGTATCAGCTCTTTTTGTTTTGGAAGGGTGATGTGTGTGGTAAATATTTAAGTGTTGAGAGATGACACATTAGCTTACCAAAATGTGAGTGATGTTCATTTGCATCAAGGTAGAGACTGTAATTTTGTTGCCATATCTTGCCTCAAATGTTTCTCTGCTGCTTGTATAGACTAACTTGAGAGAAGTTTTACTGTAAAATTGTGGGACTATGTGTGGAGCTGTGAGTGACAGCCACTGGCCACGTTGTTTATGTGCTGCTGGGGAGCTGCTCATCGTCTGTACCAGGATGATGCACGGAATAGTAACTTTGGTGACTTGTAATGGTGGCATGAGCCTTTTCATTTTTGACAGTGCAATTCTTGTTATTTGTACTGATATGCTGTCTTTAGTTCCTGTTAATGGCTTGAGGCTTTTGTGGGCCAGACTAAACACGCTGTTGTGAGCAGTTCCAGGGGTGTTCCTGGTTATGTCGGTGGCTTCTCTGCTCACCTGCCATTGCTGCTTTAGGATTGTCACACTACAAGGGCTTCTGCATAGCTTCTCAGTATATGTCATGCAAAAACATCTTGGAGAAGCAGGCTTGTTTTCCAGATTAAAAAAAAACCAACCAAACAAAATGGTGCATGTCATCCTGACAGTTTAGAGGTCTCATGGCAAAGGGGGGTTCTGCAGCCATCATCCTTGCTTGAGAAGAATGCAGCCCTTTTTGGGATTGGAAGGAAGGATCAGTGTTTAATTTGACAAGTCATCCTCTTACTAAAGGATCTTATCCAGTAATTGCCTTTCTGCCTTCCTCTTTAAAGCCCTCAGCCGAAGACCAAAATACCAATAGGTTGTATCCTGTTTATTATGATCACAGGAATTCAAATGCCACAAAGAGAAAGGAAAATTAATGGAATAAGGAAAGCTGTGGGAAGGAAAACAACTTAATGTGATGTGCTAATGAGGTATGAAATAAGTGTGTAAGAAAATGTTTGGTAGCATCTTTAGAAAGTCTTGCAGCCTGCAGAAACAGAAATACAGGAATACTGCGGAAGAGAAATAACTCAGTGAAGAGAAGGAGTTTACTGTCTGCTGCAGACTTAGTGCCAGACAGAGTTTACCTCTTCAGGCCTTGGCTGCCCTTTTGCAGAGCTGGCATCTCTTTCATGTGGAAGCTGAGGCTGGAATTGCTGTAAGCTTGAGGATTCAGATGCCTTTGAACTCTGCTTTCTTATCACGGACTTTATAAGACATGGCAAGGGTGACTCACTTCTGTTCCTGTTTCTGTTCCTCTGCTTCCACACAGACCCAGCCCTTGGAGATGCCAAGGACTGGGTCACTGAAGTCCTTTGGGTTAAAACAACTGTCTGGCCTATCTAATTTATTTTTTTCCATTTCCTTCATTGAGTTACCTTTAATGGTCTCCTTTCCAGGCTGTCCCCATAAACCATCATGCTGATGTTACATGGCTACACAGCACAGCTGAAATGAGTGGTGGTTAAGAATGGACTGAGAGTGGGCAGTGGAAGGCTTCCAGTGTGGGTATTCCTTAGCCCTGCATTGCTGCCAAAGTCTGCGTAATGAGGAATTAAGGAGTTGCTTGCACAAAGGAGTATTTTGCTTCCCAGGGGGTTTCACTGAATTTTGCTTCTGGATTAAAGTGCTAATTAACACAAAATAGTGCTCTATGCTTCACTGTAAGAGTAACTAACACTGTTGATAGTTGGTGCATAAACATAATGTGTGCTAATGAGATCCCTACCTTTGTAAAACAAAGCTGTTGATGCTCTGTGTGGGTCCAGGCATTTTTAGTGGGGTCTAATGTTTCCTTTCCAATGATAGCTCATGCCTCTGTGAGATTTCCTTAAAACAGAAGGGGTTTTTAGCTCCTCAGTGGTTTCTTTTCCCCTGTGCATTAGCTGTTTTTCAGTTCTTGAATTTTGATCAAGAGCTGGAGGCTACTTTTAGCTGGCTTTGGCTTGTTAGTTTATTTGCTTTTGGGCTAAGTGTCATTTTTCTCTCCAAAGAGATGAAATGCCAAGATTTTGTCATTTCCACTTGTATCTAATAATAGCTTAATCCACAAATAATTGTAATGAAGCTACTTAGGCCATTGGCAAAGAATACTTTGATCCAAAGACCACTGGAATGAATGGGATTCTTCACTGAGAACAAAGCAAAGCTTTGGGTCGAGCCCTGGGGTGCTATTCCATACACACGTGCATGTTCATGTGTGACAGTGTTGGGCTGTGCTATGGAAACCAAATCTCAGAAAAATCCTGCCAACTCTCCCAGCTGAGCAGTGGTGTGTAAAGGAAGATGCTGTACAGGCCGACAGGAGATGTGTTAGCAGCCCCCAAGGTAGCAGAGCAGTTGCCATAACAGCCAGCAACAGATGTTACCCAGGGCTGTATTGCTGCTGGAATTAAAGTAGGAATGGGAGTCTCCCAGCTGCCAAATGCATCGTTTGTGTGGCCAAGGTGTCAGTCGTAGCTCTGGTAGGCAGGGGACAGATGAAAACACAAACAACAGCAGCAGCAGGATTGCTGATTTGGTGCAGGAGTTACTCAGCTGTGCTCCTGTGCCCTTGTAATCCCTTTAGGAAAGTCTTCCCCCTCTGCAGGCTTTGCCGCTGGGGAGGCAGGGACATCACAGCAGCGTGTGAAGGGTGTGCCCAGGGAGATCTGAGATCTGGGGAGGTGCATTGGCAGGGCTGGGGGTCAGGTTGTGCAGTGCCTGCCAGTGCTGCTGACTGTTTTCCATATGCTCTCAAAGCAGTTTGCTCTAAAGAAACAGGCAACAAATAATGGCAATGAGTTTGCTGCTTTTAAAGGAGAAATCTAAAGGATTTCCCTTTTCTGGGAAATGCTTTAATTAGAATTATGACCTATTTTGCCAGATTGCTAAGCAATTGAACTCTATAATCAAGCCCAGAAAAACTTCCATGAAAAGTTTTCAGTGCAGTTCCTGACTGAGATTGTGAAGAGTATTATTTACAGATATCCCATTAACAGACATTATGAAGTTGCTTATGTCCCTGTGGCAACTGATGACAAAACTTTCATGGCCTTCATTAGAAATGAAAACCTTTTGGTGCAAGGTAAATGCGGTTTTGGGTGCACATATAATAAAGTTATACATATTAGCTTAAAAGCAGCTGCTCTGGAAACCCTATTGGAAATTCTTCGTTTTCCTAATGTGTAGGAGAAATCCATTTTCTGTAGGTATTTTTAGTGCTGACTTCCTCTCCTGTGCTATTATCTTACACACTCTCCCATTAGTGCTTGCTGTGTTTCCAGGTCAGCCATGTGATTGCTGAGCATCCCTGCCTGCTTTTTGAATGGCTTGTCAGGCAGGAGCCAGAGAGGCAGGTTGTTGGTGTGGCTCCCCAGTGACCAGACACCAAAACCTCCCTGCTTACCCTTCTGGCAGGTTGCTGTGTGGGGCAGCGAGACGCTGCCAGCAGAGACCCTGCTCTACACAAGCTCCTGTGTAGATGGAAGGATGTGACTCTGCAGAAGGCACCCGTGTGTAGGAACACAAAACAGCCCCACTGTCGAGAGGCATTTCAGAGCTGCTGCCTCGCCTTGAGCCACGGCTGTTTTAGCATGAGCTGGGTGAAGCACACCAGATTTCTGCCTTTTTACCACTTGTTACATTTACAACTCAAATGAACTTGCTGTGCTTCAGAAAATGGCAAGAAGTGGTGAAAACATTACAGCCCAAATTCCTCTGTGAGTTTTTTTTTTTTTGTAAAATACCCTTAGGCAAAGTGTTTTAAAACCAGCAGTGTTGATAATGAGAGCTAATAACTTTCCAGATATTGGCTATTCTGCTACATATGACTTTTTTTAAAAGGTATTTAAACGGATCCAGCCAGTTGCTGTGGATGCTTCTGTGTGTGTTTAATGAACAGCTGGCTCTTTTGAACTGGGAATTTTAATACTTTCAGTTCCATGAGACTGGAATCAGAGGAGGCGGACGATTGTACAAGAGAGGGAGCGCCTTTTCTCATGCGAATTCAGAAGCAGGGAGGGAGAGGAAAGCATCTTAATATTGCGTGTGTTTCTGTTTCAGTGGATCAAATCTTTCCTCTGTCTGCATCCAAGCTATTTGGTTGTGATCAGATGATCAGGGCTCAAGGAAGCGATTGGAGAGCGAGCTGGCTGCAGCTGCACTGTAGGCTGTTTTCAGGGACAAGGAGCCACTGTTTTTCAAACATAGCATAAACATAGAAGTTATTTTGTAGGCTTCAGGATGCAGATATGGGTTGTGCTGCCAGCATTGTTCTGCTCCAAGCCTTTCGTTCTGTGGTACAGAGGAACTGTCCACATATCTGCAGGCGACGACGACGAGAGGAGTTGTCACATGAAATTCTGCCGCTGGATAGTGATGATGAAATGAGCAGACCCAGGACTCTCATCATAATGGTATGGTATACTTTAATCAAGAGAAGGGTGACAGAATTATTATTACAGATGTTATGTGATTATTTTTTTCCTTTAGCTATATATTCTTAGAGAAAGAGCATTGACAGGCAGTTTGTCATAGGTTAGTTTAGTTAGTTTGCTGTTAGATTTGCTGTTCTGTAATGTTACTTTATAGGTGAAGCTGCAAGCTGCACATAACCTCTGTGTAACGTAAATGTTCTGTTATTGTTGGTGGGTTTTGCTGCTGTTTGTGACATAGACAGCACTGGAGCCGGTAGCATGATTATGTTTTATTTCAGACTTAGAATTCCAAACAGCAGACAGCTTAGGGAAATGTTTGCTAAGTCTGTTCATCATAAAAACAAAAACAAACCCAAAAGCCAAGAAAAACAAAACAAAACAATCTTTACTTGCACCCAGGATGCAGTTGGAATTTATATTAAGTTATATGCAAATAAACTCCCATATATCTTTGCTTCAAACAGTTTGCAGCAGTAAAATGCTGGATCACTGCTTTCTGGTTTAGTGAGTTGCCTCTGTTCTTTAATGAAGTAGGGCTTGAAAGGCTCTCAGTCTTCCAGAATAATTTTCTTCCTGAATTAAATTTTTATTTTGTTATGGGAACACAATAAGCACTGTAAGTTTATTAGGAATAAGTGACAGGGTTGTTCCTCATTATAAATCACTGTTTCAGAATGAGGAGTACACTTACTGCCTAGTTACTGCTCTTTTTTGCCAAATACACATATGGTGAGCATTTCCAGAACCCTGGAGTGCTTTGCATCTGAAGTGGCAATGATTTGTTGCTCTGTGGCTCTCACTTGATAAAAATATCACCAGGACACTGAAAACAGTATTTTTGCCAGTTTGTCAGGACACTTGTTTATATCATTTAAGTGGTAGAGGTTTGTGGTTTTTATACAAAATGTGTTTTGGTGAAGTCTAAAGTGCACCCACTGATGCCCTGATCTCACACAGGGCTGTAACTTAATTGTCAAGGGGTGATGGTAACATTAGAGAAGTAAATAGCTGTCCTGAGCAGCTGTTTGGAATGGAGCATTGCTGCCCATGGAGAGGTGTGTGGTGCAGTCATGGCAGCTATAGTAGCAAGGACCCAATCTCAGCAGTGCTTCACATATCAGCTGAAGGTTTTTATCCAGTGCATGGGGGAGCCTAATGGCCATAAGGAGGAATGAAATTGTTTTCATCATTGTGAAGCTGATGTTTAAGCTCCTTTTGCTCTAAAAGTATGTAGCTGTACAACAAACTCTTTTTTTCCCCACTTAATGGTTAAATAAATGACCTCAACAGCATTTAAACAAATAAATGTCTCCTTCCTGGTAGTAATTTCAAGCATGATGAAGTGAGAAATGTCTGGAAGCACGTCGGAGTATGGATCATCTGTGTAACTTGCTTCAGTTCATGGAAGAAAAGGGTAGTCTTGGGTGTTGTGTCAGCAAACACCATGCCAGCCTCGCCATACCCAGGAACACTTAGCAGCAGCCTGAGCTGCAGTTCTTTGTGTGGAAAGGCCTGTGAGATCAGGGCTCCTAAAGCAAGGGTCCCTGGGCTCTGGTCCCTGGGAAGTGAGGCTTTACCCTGCAGCATGGAGGGAGCTCTGAAAGCTGCCCACCACCTGCAGAGTTGGGAATACCCAAAGGAGAGGCACTCTGGTTGAGATGGTCTGTTACCTGATGCTGGATGTGGCTTTTTAGAGATGCCCTCAAACGCATCCACCCATTGTACTAACAGGGGCTTATGTTTTCTGTAGCTGTGGTTCATGCACTGATGTTTGTCTTGTCAAAAGGCTGCTCTTCCCCAGGAGCTCTGTGGGATCATTTTCTCCCTCTCACCTCCTTTGAGAAGAGGAGGATGAATGGCTCAGCCCTGTCCTGAGGCTGGGGAAGGAGAAGGCAGGCTCTGTGGAGGAAAGCTGCTGGGCAGGGGATGACTTTGCACACATCTTTCTCTTTGGGATGTGGATTATTACCATGCCTTTTTGTTTTGAAGCAGGTAATTGTGTAACTATCTAAATGAATCTGCCACTCAACTTTGCAGTTAGGCTTAGTAATGAACTGGAGACCTGGTGAGCTGAGAAGAAAGTGCTGCTTCAGAGAACTTTGCAGCAGAATGGATGGTCCCGTTTCCACCCCAATTCGTACTACTTGGAAAGGCAGCATGATAAAGAGAGCTGGAGGCTACTAGGCCTTAATAAAACACATGTTATGGTCCTAACAGATTAGTTTTTCCCCTTGGTCCGTTGTAAATCATTGAGGTTTATGTCTGGATAATACAGTGGAGGCAACTATGTAGACAAGCAAGAGTGTTTCATTCCCAGTGTCATTATGTACATTGTGCAGATGCCAGGAGCTAAACTGATCCCCATGAGATTACTGACTGCTCGTGTCTGAGGGCGGTGAGTGATGGGAGTGCCCAGAGAAGAGAGGTGAGGAAATCTCAAAATGCAGACCAGAAGTGCTCTGATGGGCCTGAGTGCGATCACCAGCGGTGTTTGGCTCCTGTCAGCTGAAAATCTGGCATTTTGTCTCTTCATGCCTTCAGATGAAATGGTCTCCTCTTTGTAGCTTGTGTGCCACTGGCTATATGTGTCCTACTGCAAGTGTTAGCGTTTTGTATTGATTTCAGGAGATAAACTATGCCTTCTATTTGAAAGGCTTTTTGAAGTCACCAGGTTCTGCTGTCTGTTCTTGCAAGTTTGCCTGTCCTACGTGAAACAAAAATAAAATCTGGGTGCTGACTTGGTAAGGAAAACAACCCTGAATCAGAGAGAAGAGTAGTCTACCCTAAAATGCTTCCAGTGAGTAAACAGCTCTAGGGATGTGCCCCATTTTCCTTTGTTAATCACTGAAGAGGAACATCCTTGTAGGATATTCTTCTAGGAAGTGTTTTTGCCAGTGGCACTCCAAGCAGGAGATGCTGTGGGTGCACTCCATGAGAAGAGAAAGGAAGAAGACCCAAGCACAGCCTCCAGCTATTGCTTAATGGCTACCTACTAATCACAGCAGGTATTTCTAGCATTCTAGTCCTTGCAGAAAGTGAGGATTGATGTCTTTATTCAGAGACTTTTTTTTTTCTTCAGTTTGTTGGTTTAGAAATCTGGTTTTACCCTTAGGCCAGACAGATAAATCATCAGTTTTAGATCTTGGCTGTATCCACAATGCTGGGAGAGATGTCAGAGAGAGAAAACTGGAAATTTTCTGTCAATTACTATTGCATGTCATCTTCTCTTGGATAAAATGTTGGATTTGCCAGAGACATGCAAAGTAAGCGTCCAAACAACCTCTAATATGCTGTACAAGTTGAATCAATTTGTTTAGTGACTCTGATTTAATAGGTCCTTGTTTTCTGTATCTTTAAGACCATGTCTGCAAGAGTTAGTTTTCAAAATAAGTCTGAGATGGTGAGGTTTGAGATATTAAAAGCCTTTGTAGAGTGAATGCAAATGGCTGTACATGCTGTTTCTGCAACAAAAAGAAGAAGAGGAAGATGCCTGAAGGAAGAAAAGTATATGGGGTTATGTAGAACTGTTTGGTATTTTTAGAGGGAGGCACTAACATTCGAGATGATGGTTTGCATTTGGAACTTTTGACTTGAAGTAGAGCTTTATCTAGTTGGTCATTCTCTGTTTTTTTCATGCAATTTATTACAAACTGTGGCAGCTGAGATTTGTGTGATAAGAGCAAAGCATATTTGAGGATATGATCCTACTCTCCACCACCCCCAGCCTTCCTGCCCTTGGTAATAAACTACGTAAAAATGTAAAAAATGTTTTGCATTTTGAATAAAATACTGTAACTTGAGCTGACTTATTAGCTTGAACACAGCAATATTCACTTCATTAATGCTGCCCATTTATGCTGCTTCTCTTCGTTTGTAAATGGATTTTTACTCTTCTAAAAGTAGTACAGAGAACAGAAGCACGGCTTTGAGAATTTTCCATCATCTAGGATTAAAGGTTACCTCTAGAACTGTGTTCCTTAAGTTTTCTTGCACGATCTGTGTTAATTTTCTGCTTCTAGCTGAAATAATTCAGTGCACTCATCTCATTTGCATGCATTTCTCTACTGAAGGTCTGCACCATCTAAGTGCTCTCAATGGGTGGCAGCTCTAAGGACTGCAGGATCTCTGACTCATGACTTACTGGTTTTGTATGTGTGAATGTGTCTGTGTGTACTCAAATGGGAGAATTTGCAGTGCCATTTGGAGGCTCAACTCTGGGAAGAGAAGGGAGTTCCCTTCCTGCAATGTTTTGGAAGAGGAATTGTCTTTGCAAAGCCAGATTATCCAGGCATGCAAAATTAAATAAAAAAAATTCAAAATATTCATAACTTCTCAGCTCAAGTCAGAAGCTTCAAACTGTAATACATTTTTAAGCAACAATAATAATATGTAGCTTTGTTTGACCTTAACTTCCACTTCAGCACTTGACCTCAACAGGAACAGAAAGAGGCCCATGTTTGAATAAATGAATAACATTAGAGTGTAGAGAGCAGAAGTGGTAAGTGATGCACAAAATGCAGTTCTGCTTCAGAGTAATTTTTGCCACTGTTCTTGTTGCCTTTGTAACTTCTTTGTGTGCTGTGCCCGGTGCCCACCAGGCCTGTGAGTGACTGCAGTGACTGGGGAAGCTTCCCCTGGGCACCAGGGACAGTGTCCATTGCTACTCCTCATGAAGATGTTGGGTTTATTTTGGTGTTTACCAGTCTGGACAGCAGCTATGGCTCTGGGTAGAGTCACTTATACAGGGGGGAGTGAGCCCAAGATGCTGGTCCATTTTCATTCTTCGGTGTATGCATATGGTTCAAGAAAAGCTGGTGGTAAAAATTGCCTTTTTCCACTGAGCAAGTCTTCTCCATCTGACTCTGAGCAATGTTTTATATTGCTTTCACTTCTTATTAGTGTTGCAGTAATGTGTGCAATATGACAGTGTGTGGAATGTAATTATTATGAATGTGTTAACCAAATTTTTATGACAGCTTATGAAGAGTGTGGGCTCAAAGCAATAAAATGATGAAAACGTTCTCCTACATATGAGGAATGTATTCTCTTTTTTGTAGGAAAAAAAGAAGTAAGCTGTTTATTTCTAAGCAATGTATACCTGAAAGAGTAGGATATAAATTAAAGAGGCACAGAAAGTTTTTGTGTCAGTCCTTGGGAGTGCTTTGGGAAGGTGATTTACCCATTTGACAAAAATCACAATTTAAGATGTGCGTTCTAAATACTTCTTTAGAGAGAAGAAAATTGACCTATAGAAAGGCAGAGGAACTTGATTAAAGCCAAGAAGACAGAGAGAGAAACAAACACACAAGAAAGGCAGGAAAAAAACCATGTCAGGTTTTTCAGGCTTTGGCCTCTGCAGGCACAGTGCTCTGTGTCACAGGCACACACACAGGCAGAACTATGCACACACATGCTCGATTTGTCACACTTCTGTCTGTGATGCTCTGCACTTCTGCTTGGCTCCAGCTCTGATGGGCTGTAGCAAATGTAAGCTTTCCATATTTCCCTTGATCATTTTGCTCTTTGGACCTTACCTTCTATAGAGGAAGGTAGGAGAGTTAAGAAGAAAATCCCAATAATCTTTCTAGCCTGGGATTTTGGAATTGGGTGAGCTGTGGTTGTAGTAACCTGAAGCTCTGTATGTGGTGTGCTGCCCTCACACACCAAGTCAGCCATGAGCCCAGATTTTGCATTTGTTTGTGTCTTTCCTTATCACAATATTAAATACTTTAATGAATTATGAAGCAAAGATAAACTCTGAATAATGATTAAGATGCTAACACAGATGTAAATACCAAGTGCTAGACACAGGATGAACCACCTAAAATAACCACAGTAATACCTTTTAATTTAGGGAGACTTGATTTGAAATGCATTTCACACAGAATTTAGTAAAGGTACGTTGATTGATGCTGGCAGTAGACAGTGTAGTGTTAGACAGAAATACAAAACATGTATGTATGTATCTGGAACCAGCAGCCTTTAGCTATAATTCAGAGTAGTTCTCTGGTTTTTTATGCACATCTTGGGCTCCACAAGTAGTTCCAGATTCATGGCTTTGTTCAAATAATTTGGTCTTTAGCTTCCCGCAGTGAGTTTTGGTATTGGTGTGTGTGGCTGCTCCTGGCACTGTACTGAGCAGGCTTGGGGGTGGGCTAGGTTGAGAGTTAATATCTACAGGAGTGGATGGGGGGCAGTGATAGAACCTGCTGCAGAACTTGGCTGAGAAACAAGGTGGTCCCACACAGCACAAGGAGCACATTTCCATTAGGCAGAATTCACAGAATGCCAGAGTACTCCGAGTTCGGCAGCACTGCTGCTGTGTGGGGCTCACAGGAGGCAGCTCGGGCAGCACAGGCAGCCTGTCGAGCCTGGGGAGTGCAGAAATCCACCTGAGATGCTCCGTGCACACCCTGGCACGGCCCAGGTGTTTGCACGGCGTTAGCAGCGAGCATTCCTGCGGGCATCGGCAGCTGGAGCTGGGCAGGGCGGCGGGAGAGCCCCGGCTGGCGGGGACAGTGGAGAGCCCCGGCTGGCGGGGACAGTGGAGAGCCCCGGCTGGCAGGGACAGTGGAGAGCCCCGGCTGGCGGGGACAGTGGAGAGCCCCGGCTGGCAGGGACAGAGAGCCCCCCCAGAGAGCCCCGGCTGGCAGGGACAGCGCAGCGTGGTGGCAGCAGCGCTCGTGGTCTGAACGTGTGCACACTGTCCTTGGCCCAGGCTCTGGCAGGCTGGGTCTTTCGGCAGAGTTAGGGTGAGGTGCAGCTGGTTCCAGAGGAGCACAAAGGAACAGTATATTAAGCTCATGCTTTCAGAAAACGGTATCGGTGCCAGCCCTTGCCTCTCACTGGCCTTAACTCACTGCTGGCTGTGGCACTGAGAGCCGAGACGGGCTTTATTTTTTATGCTATTGTCTGTACAGGGTCCCCTGAGTAGCACTGAACTGGATTTAAATGCACATAACTGAGTCCAGAGTCCATTTCAGGCCTTTGGCCACAAAGACAGGGATATTGATTTAGCTTGGAAACAGCCATGCCCTGTGAGAGGTGTGCTGAGTGCGGAAGGGAGCCATAAAGACAGCAGGGCCCTCGGAGAACCCTGGCCAAGCCCAAGTACTGCCAAAGTGAAAGCTGCTCAGAGGCAAGGCGGGAGGGAGAGCTGTGGAAGCAACGACAGTGTGTGAGAGAGGAAGAGTTAAGTGATGAGAGAGAAGCCAAGTGGAAAATGCCATTTCTTCTCATCTGAAATTAATTAGGCACACTGCTGTTAAATTTTGGTCATATACTTGATTTTAGAGGGCTAGCCACTACTGCTCTATGTTGACATATCATATTCTAATGCTGCTTTTTCCTCTCACCTTGTTCTTATCAAAAGTTTTGGCTTTGCTTCACAGTGAGTGTGCCTCTTCCTCTCCTCCCTTGTCCTTCCACCTCCTCCTTCCCAAAGTGGAAAACCATCTTCTGGTTTGACTTCAGCATAAATATGCTGCATTCCCCTCCTGTGTGGATTGGAAATCTGAATGGAGTGCAACAGAACTGTTCCTGATATTTCTCAATCCCAGAAACTTTCTCCTTTACAGCAGCAGTCTTAATACTCTTGTTCTAAACCTATTTTAAATAAATCAGAATTCCAGTTTAGCACATTTCAGACAAAAGCCATATGGAAAGTTTCATTGCTCTTGAGAGACGGATATATCTCTGAACCTTTATCTCCATGCTTCATACTCTTCCATCCATCAGATCTCTTTGGTTTAAGGTATGTGGAAAGTCTCTCTTGCTCCCTACCCTCTCCAGTAACCTCTGGGCAGCAAAGCAAGATCATGTAGTTACAGGAGTCAATTTTCTTCATAGCAGCTGCTAAACCATTCTACCATCAGCCGTGGCAGAGAGCTAAATGGAGGAGTAGATACTGTGAGTGCACCTGCAGTGTAAACTGAAGTATGAGTAACTGTGTGCTGTGAAACCTGGTGTGGGTAGCTTTGCTCTGATTTTTCTCTGTGCATCTCAGGGGGATTGCCACCTGATTGCAAAAACCTCTCAAGAGATTCTGGCTTCTAGGTTACATTTCCTGAATCATACAAGGTTTTGAAGAAAGGCAGCAACTGCTTCATGACTATCAGATGAGTGCTGTCATTGTGTGGGTGAACACAGGCCAGCTCCAGCTTGCAATACGTCCTGTAGCTTAAGGGGAACTGGACAAACACAGGCGAATGGTTTTGATGTTCCCTTAACCAAAGAGAGGTTTGTAAGGGAAAAACACAGGATTTAATTTCTAAGTCTAGGCAACATTTCAGCCTACTTGAGCCTGTCAGCTAGCACTGGCAGCTCTACTTTTTTGAGTAAAACAAAAATTAAATTACCTGTTGAAGCACTCAGCTGAACTCTTGTTCACTGCAGTACTGTTGTTCAGGAATACAGGAACAAGTGTGTTATCCCCAGAGTGTTTGGAGCTAAGGAAGGTGAAATAAAATGGACTGTCTAGGAAACATGGGAACCATTCCTGGTCTTTTAGTTTTTGAATCACTTCCTTGAATGATTAAGCCTTCCAGCTTGAATTAGTGATTGGAGCGAGGACTACCACGATAGTGAAAGGATTAGGATTCAGCATCAAAAAGCGTGTCACATGAATACTTCAGGATGTTTTGGGTGGCAAGGGTCTGATATCATCTCAAAGCACTATTCCAAGTCTAGTCCAGCTGAAGCTGGCTCAGACCATGGACCATGATCTCCTATGCCAAGGTGTGGGAGCTGTACATGTGTGCACACATTTCCAGTCAGACAGAAACTGATTACTGCCTTGTTCTGGGGCTAAATTATTTCAGTTTTCCTAGGACTCTTATTTTAAACTCTGTAAGTAAATATATTCTGTAAAAATGTACTTTTATTATCCTGTTAATGTGGTGCCTCTTCAGAACAAAATGTTATTTTCTGTCTAAATAGGAAGAAATTGTGTGCAATATCTTACTTCTACAATTGCAGTCTGTTAATAATTATTGCCAATTTGTGGTTAGCTTAAAAAATAATAGATTCTCTGTGTGTGGTTTTCGATGAAAAATAGCCATTGTAATGTTTGTTGGACTTTTCTGCCTCAGGGATCACTGTGAACACAGTGTATGGAGCCAATTGAATTGAATACTTCGTGCCTTTGGTGTTTGTTTTTCCTCACTTCTCATCTGTCAACTGCTGTGCTCATTTTCTTTTCATTAGTGTTGATACTTGCTTGAAGATCTGATGGCCAGATTCAGATCTCAGTTAAATGTGTGCAAATCCAGCAGAATAAGGTTTTGACTTAGTGCAGAAACCGGATCAGAAGTGTAATTCTGTGCTGCTGGCGTGTTTCTCTCCCTAAAAAAAGAAATTGTGAAGTTAGAGTGGAAAATGTGTGTGGCCTTGCTGGACCACTCAGGGTTGGCTCTGAAACAGGATACTGAGAGTTGAACATCATGCCACCAATCACTCATAACTTTCTTTGGTGTTTCAGTAAGGGTTTGGTGTTATTACCTTGATGTTTTCCACAGGTTGCGACTTATGTGCTAAAATTAGCTTTTTCAGAGCATAAGCCTGAACAGTAAAGAGATTAATTACTGAAA
Organism: Climacteris rufus; assembly: GCA_013398175.1. Taxonomy (NCBI): domain Eukaryota; kingdom Metazoa; phylum Chordata; class Aves; order Passeriformes; family Climacteridae; genus Climacteris; species Climacteris rufus. The sequence goes on along the minus strand of VZRZ01003487.1, from coordinate 169,076 downwards.
TGTAGATTCCTGGAACCAGATGCTCCACCACTGTCTGAGATGTTTCTGCCATTAGTAAATTATGTGCAAACATTCAGAGCCGCTATCACTGTAGGAGAGCTGATCTTAATGAGATTACAGAGGAGAAGTTCTTGAGAGAAACTGATCTTGGAATTGGGCCTATTCTTTCTCATTTTTGGATCCTTCTCTTTTATGGCCTGAAGTTAAAAAATAGAAAGTGCTCACATAGCTGATCTGCACTTCTTTCTTTTCAGTGCCTTAGCTCTTTCCCTGTCTTTAACCCATTCTCCCACATGCTTGAGGAGCCTTTCCTTATCTCCCTAGAGCTCCCCAGAAAAAGCAACCAGGTACAGAGCATCCAGCTGCCTCTTTGGTCTCTCCAGCTGCCAGCTGGTGCTTGTGCCTGACTTTGCTCCTTCCAGCTGTGACGCTGGTTGGCTTTTGCAGTGGTCGAGTTCCTCCAGCTATCGACCACCATCAGCTCTTCGGTTTTAAGCAAGGGCACAGCCCTTAAAGAGGTTCAGTGTCTAAGCAGTTCCCTGATAGCTTGTTTGTTGCCAGGAATGTCCAGTTCCTTTGACTTTTCAACCTTGCTGTTGAAAGTCCTTTTATCTTTTAACTGGCCTGTTATGAAAGAACAAGTCCCTCGTTGGCTCCATGTGCTCCATAACACATCCTCCAGATGAATGTGAGCATCAGATGTGTCAAGGATAAAGGGAAAGTAATCCTGCCCTTGAATCTGGTGCAACCAGCAGGAAACATTCACTGTGTCTTTGTATTTTCCAGTATTTCAGATACACAATGTATTTTGTTGTTCATGATGCATCTGATTCTTCATGAGGACCATTTGCCCCTTGTAGCACCTGATTTTGTTTGTGCTGACAGTGCAGCAAAGACATCATTTGGAGAAGGACTCATGACTGGGGTGTTTGTGCATCTGTCACCTGCTTTTGTTCAGAAACCATCTGACCAGGCAGCTCTGACAGACAGCATGCTCATTTCTCAACCTCTTGTGTAAATGTAAAATGTTTTAGCAGAATGTATAGAAGTATAGAGAAAACTCATTAATGCAGTTTGAACAGAAGAACTATTTGGAAATAATAGAAAATATTTGCTAACACATGCTTAATTCTGTTTTTTTATATAAAAGATAAGAGTGAATCCAAGCCTGGAATTATACAAATATGTTTTGGCCTATCTTCTCTGAATAGAAATGAAACTGTAAGTATCAGTTAATAAAATGTAATTCTGAACCGTTTTACTGTATAAAAAAAAGCCAATTCTTGAAGAATGCACCAAAACAGACCTGCCCAAATGAAATGTTTGAGAGATGAGTTGACATAAAAGTTTGTACCAGCTCCCACTGAGAAGTTTCTTTACACAGTATTTTTAAGCTGCCAAAAGCTTTTGTACGTGCTAAGTGCTTGCCAATTTTCCCTTTTTAAACGAATTCAAAGGCAATTTTAAGTTACATGAGCCTGCAGAAAGAATCTGAATTGGTGGCTAAACATTGTTTTTTTGTAAAATGCATTCAAAAGACAACTGTATTTCTTGGAAATATTTTCAAAAAAGGTTTTGTTCCTGAAGTCAGGACGTGTCTGCAGTGTTTCAGGCAGAACAAGGAGCTGAGTGAGGAAGAACTGCAGCAAACTCTGCTGTATTTCCCATCCACATCCTTTTCTGGCACTTCTTTAAGCCTGGCTGCAGAGTGTATTTGCAGGAAATCAGAAGTTAACCTCTTAGTTTCTGATTTCCTGACCAGCTCTCTTGTTTCCAGCTCAAATGGTGCTTAATAAAAACAAGAGTCAGAATGTTCCAGCTATTTATCCAGTAAAGGGGAATTTTTTGGACTTTCCAGAGTTTCCATATTGAAAAAAAAAACAAAACAGAATTTCCAAACTAAAAAGACCTCTTGGTGCAGAGTCCGGTTGTCAGTGACCAGTTTAAGGTTGATATAAGGCAAGAGTGAAGCTGCAAACAATTGTGTTTGTGGGTTGAATACAAAGAGCAAAACGTGGGAGTGGGGATAAACACAAGGAGAGGAATACTGGCTTACACTCATCCTGTCAGAGAAAATCATCCCGAGAAGGTGAAGGAAGAGGAATTACTATGATTCAGCTCTCTGCTTTGCAGAGACTGGGACCTGGAAGCTTAGAGTAGCTTTACTGTATTAAGAATGACAGAGTTTTGGTCCTGTTTCCCAGTTCACTGAGAAATCATAAATAAATTTTGCTTTTAGTTCTCTCCTTGGATAGAAGAGTTTCATAGCAACTTCTTGGGAGGCCTTTAATACCTCATAGAATTCAAACAGACTTACTGGAATTGGAAAATCACAGAGAAGGGCAAGGAGGATCCGTAAAATTAGTCCATGACTACATATGTAGTAGTATAAAGACTGGGCCTGGACTGGCCTGAAAAATAATTATCAGGGGATATGATGAAAGCAGTAAAAATCAAAATGGTCAGAGGCATGTAGACTTTGCTTGCAGTTTTTTCTCTTGACAATGAGAGAAGATGAACTGGAGATCATCAAATTAAACTAATGGGGGCAAAAATTGGGGAAAAAAATTTACAGAATTAACATTAAAACTGGATTTCCTTGCTACAAAATGTATCACTTTGAAGAATGACTGAAGAATGAGAGAAAAGTCTTTCAGTGCTAGTAAATATGGTAATGCCATCTTAGGCTGGGAACCTTCATGAGTGCAAATTGAAAGAGTATTCAGGAGAAATACTGTGATATTGACCATGTTCTGTACTTTTATTGAAACGTCTGTAGACACAGGTGTAGAAATGTGGGTTAAATCCTATATGTTATGGCCATCTTACAAAAACTGGAATATGGCATGGGATAACTGAAGGAGTAGAACTTAATGGATTATATTGTATCTCTTTTCTTTTTTGGTCGAGGTTGGTTTACATTTAATTTTTATGACTTTACACGGGCTCACCCAGGGACCTTAACCACTGCCACTTGGGTATTTTCCTTGAGTTTTTTGCCTTCTTATTTTGGCAATACTGAAGATTGCATATTTGTTCTAAATCTCAGTTAGGATTAGCAGTTTTTAATTAAGAAATTAAAAACAAAGGCCTGGAAAGGTGAATCAATTCTCTAGGTCTACAGAAGGTTATGTCAGAGTGAGAAATACCAAATCAGATGTTGGCACAATTCCATGGTGCTCTTTTGTTTTCTGTGTTTCAGGAGAAGAGAAAAAGAAGGGCAATGTCAAAAGGATGCAAGTTGTCTTTGTCTCTTTTCCACTTACCAAATTTAATTAATGTAAATCTGACTTGCAGGGTTTTATGCTTCATAGTTGTTTTTTTTTCTAAAATAAGAAAATAATGCTGCTTTTTCGCTTTTTGAAATTTGTATGCTTTTTCTCTCTTCCAAAATGCCAATATTTAGCTTTCAATTATAGGATCCGGATGATGAATTATTACACAAAGTTGCTTTCTCAATTGCTTAAGGATACCCACAGGCACTTGAAGAGAGTACACAGGAATTTGTGACATTGATTATATGTTAAAAATATATTATATCAAACACAATAAACGTTGTACAGTCAGCTTGAACATGTATGGAGGGGAGAATGTTTTAGTACCTACAAAAAAAGAGGATTACAGTGTATTTTATATCAATGTTACGGCATTGTAGATGTTGATTGTAACCTTGAGTAAATGAGTAAGTTGCCCAGTCTCCTTTTGCTTCAGTTATTCCAGCTGGAAAATTGGGTGAAAATGTGGAGTCTCTGTTTAAACCAAATGTCTGATCTGAGTTTTCCTGGTAAAGAAAAAGAGAAATTTCTGTAGCATAGCATAGACATGAATTTAAAGGATTAAAATTACAGTCAGAAAAGCAAGCAGCAGAAGCCAAAGTCACAGCTGCATTGATATGTCTGGAGATAGAGTAAATTAAGATGATTAAATTATTTAATCACCTTTCATGTCCCTTCATCACTGTGTGTGTTGTTATCAAGGGCAGATTCCAGCCCAAGTAGATGAAAATAAAAGGAGTTATGTTTGTTTGAAATTTCCCAATGGATCAAGCTAAAGAAGAAGTTAAAGTAATTGCATATTTTGCTTTTGTACACATCAGCAGGACAACATTGCCAATGGAAAGTTTATTCATCCAACCTGATTGCTGGTGTAAGAAGCAGCATTTTGTTTGCTTAATGAGAGTAAATGCAGCCCGGTTTCTCCCCAACCTGTGCAAAGGAAGCGGGAGCAGCAGCCCGTGGTGGCTGCGCTCAGCTGTGCTCACAGGAGGCTGCAGCGCCCTGGGCAGCCTGGCACTGCCACAGAGGAGCAGCTGGCAGCACCATGGCACAGAACCAGTGCCCCCAGTCCCTGTGCTTCCCCTGGGGCTCCGTCCCCAGAGGGCTGACGGGCTGGGAAAGGAACAGCAGTGAACTTGAGAGCTGTGGTGCTGGTGTTCTGTGAGTGGTACATGTGGCCATAGCTGGAGGCCTCATGGTTGCATCAGTAGGTTCTCCAAGGCCTTGTGTCAAGGGAACATGTTACATTTGTGCCAGGTGCAAGTGAGTTTCCAGCTTGGAAAGCTGCTGAAATGATGCTGCTCTTCCATCTGTGTTCTTGTAGGGTGAGCTGACAGAAACATTGTGATGGCAAAGAAAGAGCAGTGTTCCCAGGCTGTGGGATAGGGAGGAACTGCTTCTGGCTCAGCTTCCCAAACATGCCTGCTTCCCAAACATGAGGACAGCAAGATATTCTTTAGGAGCTGTAAAACCAGCAAAGGGGGGTATTAAATGGGTTTTAGTACGTGGACATTATCAGCAAGCTCTTGTGTTTACATGACCGTGTTGAGATGATGAAATGACCATCAGATGCTGTGTGTGGGATCAGGCTGGGAGCTGCCAAATGGCTCTCCCAAGGCCTTCTCCTCAACCTGCCCAGGGTGGATTCACCCTCTGGCCACGGGTGAATTCTCTGGCAAGGCACAAAGAGACTGGCTTGTGCAACCTGTGGATGGCTCCTGTCAGCCCACTTTGGCTGGAGAGGCTGTTTCAGCCTTTCATGCAGGGCAAAGAGGCACGGCAGCCCCTGACAAAGGTGTTCTGTGTGAGTGCACTGGGAGCTGGGGCATGAGGAGAAGGTGAAGGCACGGAGGGAGGAATCGCTGAGATCAGCACACCATCCACCTGGGAAAAAACAAAATGGACTGACACAGGCAGAGTCTCTGACATCAGGGGATGCTGTCTGGAAAGGTTTGTTAGCAGAGCTCTGACAGATATAAGGGCTGCTTTTCATGGATATTTATGCAGGGGCACTGTCCCCCCTGCCTTGGAGAGCTCACCTTGTGTGCTGATGTCATTTAACTCTGATGGATTCCCAGCCCTTTGCCTGGTGAGAGCGAGCTGAATGGATGTGCGGACAAAATGCAAGCATCAGCTGTTCTAAAGGCTTTGTGGAGTGTTTGCATGCAAGGGTTGATGTATCAGCTTAAGTTGTTAGACCATAGGTGGAGTCATATTTCTCAAAAAAACAATGTCATTCAATTCTAGTTGATTCAATACCAGAGTGGCTTTACAAAAGGTTGCTTTAGATATAGTTTTTCTAGCTCAGTTGTTTTACCTTTCTGTTTACATTGTTTTGGTTTCATATTTTTTTTCATATTTCTTTTTAAAGTACATTTTCAAAGCATGGATCAATACTGAGCATTTAATTCCAAAATGTGATCTGTTCTTGGTTTGGCTTGGGGTTTTTTTGAAGTAGGGGGAGGAGGAGGGGAGGCAATGTTCAGTTTCTGACAAAGGGATTGGGATGGAGGTCACTAGTGTTTTCTGTTGTCTTTGTTAGGTGCTAGTAAAAAACACCTCTCTATCCCTGGCCCCAGTGTAGTGATCCTGCTTTACCTGTCCAACATGAAGCTTTTGGGAAGTGCAGCTTTTAGGTGCAGTCCCAAACCACTCCAGAGCACACGCTGTCCCCAATGCCTGGACGATGCAGGTAAGATGAACGTGTGGTGTCCAGTCACTGTCAACCTTAGTGTCCCAATCCCATCAATAGATTTTTGGCAGTCACATCTGAAAAAATACGTTCAGTGTGTTGCCACTCAGTGCAATCAATTTGCTAGCACGCACTCTGACCACAGAAAGGACAGTGTGTTATATTTGATCCTATTGGCTTTGTCCAAACACAAAACTGGCTTCTGGCGGCATTGCCCTGTTCAGGGTGTCACAGACAGTGGTGGGGGATTTGCTGGGGGATTAACACTGAAGGCCAGGTGAGCAGTACATGACAAGCAGCATCAACATGTATACCTGCACTGCCTGGATGCTGTGGGATATTAACTGTGTAAATCTCATTATTGGCCTTGGAAGATGAGTATACCAGCTAGGTCTCCAAATTCTGAAAAAACAATGTAAAAAATTTTCAATTAGAACTAAAAATATAAAGAGCTCTTCATGACCCTCTCCAGGGTACCATGATTTTTCTTCTTCTCCCCAGTACCTGAGCTAATGACTGCCTGTTTCCCATGTGCTAACCTGTAACCATGGTCACAGAGTGCAGGAGTGTTTGAGGTTTTACCCCCAGGGCTGGGTGCAGGGCAGGGCTGGCATCCTCTGTTTTTTTTTCCTACGACTTTATTGTCGGGGTTCTACCAGGAACTCTGAAGTGCTGGAAGTGCCACAAGCCGTTCAGAGAGGGTAGGGAGGTTCTTATCTGCACTTTGCCAAGTTGTGAAATGTTAACTGTGTCAGACAAATCTCTCAGTACTGGGGTAGGCTGCAAAGACTGAATGGCAGTGTCACTGTCATCACAGGGGTCTTAGTTTATAAACAAAACAAGTTTTCTTATGAGAGGTTTGTGTTTCATTTCAGAATTTAACATTAGAATAGGCATAATATGCAGTTGATGCAGCTTGTTCCAGCAAAAGGGGTTTTCTTACTTGTTAATTAAAGTTTTTCTCAAATCTGTTATACAAAAGGCCTGAGTCAGGATTATGCAATTATTCGTATATACACTGGCATAAGTCAAGACTATGTTTTTGACTTGCACTCTGTTTGTACAGGTCAGCATTGCTCCCAGACAGAAGTCCTGAGCTGAAGGGGAGCATTCATTCCCTGAAATTAGTTATGAATTGGATGTTTGCATGAGATTTTTTTTTTCTTGTCTAAACTCGGGTGGAAAAAAATGCCAGTGTGACAAACAGAAGTATCAATTCTTGATCCTTCTTGATTGGAGTTGGTAGATTATATTATTTTAGAAGTATGGTGAATTGAGTATTTGCTCCACAGCAGCCCAAATATTAAGCCTGTTTTGGGCTGTCTTGTGTTAGTTGAAGATACTCACTTTAGGAACTGACTTTTTGTATCTTTCTATGGCTCCTAACAAAGCACTATTGAAATGTATTTTCCAATGATCACGTGACATTTTGTAGCGGTGAATTCGTTTTGTTTAGTGGTAATTTTTTACATATTGCTGTATATCACGATTCAAACTGAAGTAAATGAAGCATGACAGTGAATAGAGCTAAAAGGAAAATTAGAAGGTCTGTAAGAAATGCAGGAAAAGGGAATTAAAAAGTTATTACAGAACTTGTGATCCCTGCTGGAAAATTAAATGCTAGTGGTTTAGCAGCAAAAGGAATGCATAGCTATTCCTTAATGGGAGTGGAAATATCAAATATTATTATTTTTCCTATCTAGATATTAATAAATTTCTGAAACATGCTGAGAGCAGATGAACATGTCCTGCAAGGACAGCAGAGCAGAGGGCAATTAAACACTTAATTGACTGCCTTACATAACTTGTTTTCTTTGAAGGGCTTCAGCATCTTTATTTTGACTATATGAATTGGGTACAGCAGTCCACAAATGTAAACCAAGGCTTGTGGTTTTCCTGTGGCTGAAAACCTCTTTTCGTGGGATAGCTTGACGTGTGGATAATACTTCTTAACTTATACATAGTAGTTTTGAATTTAAAAGCAGTGCAGGAGCTTTATTCATATTAGCAAAACCAATTTTATGATCATCCTAAACTACCTTCAACTGAAGAGATAGATCTTGAGGAAAAATTGGGAAATCTTTTGCAGACACAGTGATGCTAATGAAGTTTTCTTTGTACTTCTGCTACAGGACAAAGCATTATTAGACATTTGAATGGTTTTGTTATTCCCCATTACATGAGGGATTTGCATTCAAAACAGATCTAAGAAAGTAGAGTCTTTATTTGCAGTTGTTTACTATTATTTTGTTCATATCTCTGTGTGAATGCTGTAGTTTATTTGTTATTTTGGTGCTTCAACCTTTTAATGCCTTGGTGTTGAGAAAATACAGCGCTGACTGCCTTTAGCATTGTTCCTGAAAACCTGTCTGCCAGAGATATGGAAATAAATGAGGATTAATAATATTAGGAATGACAATCTTTTGGACAAAAGACACTCAGTGGAGTAAACTGGATAAGAACCAGCTGGAAACTTGAACCTAAGTTCATATTTTGTATTATTTTGGAGTAATACAAGTTCATTAAAGTTTCAGGAAGTGGTGATGACCCTTATCTCAGTGGAAAGGATGCCCTGAAAAGGCTCCTCCGTGCTGTGGGAGGCAGGAAGCTGGGACAGAGCCTTGCCAAGGAAAGAAAATATGGAATTGTGCTTGTTCTGCTTGGTAGTTGTGTTAAGGAGAGGATAGGCAAAGGAGCCTCCGAGAGGAATTAATACCTGCCTAAAGTTAAGCCAGCAGTTCTGATGATTCCAGCATTAAATTTAGCTTCTGGCAGGGACCTCTGGTCTTGGCAGCCCCATTCCCTGTGTTACATGAGAGGCACCAGGGGCTCCAGTAGACATAATGTGGTAGTTGGAGAGAAAACAAGGATGATTCCAACTTGGTTAATACTGTGCTTCTATATCAGTAACTACTTGAAATGTCTGCATACCTTGGCAAGGGGTTTCTGTTGTCTTTTCTGTTTTCTAGTGCCAGACACAGATGCTTTTCACCACTGAGTACAGTGAAATCTGTCCTAATGAGTTCTGCAGCAAGCTGGTAACACCCAGTTTAAAGGAGGTGATCTTCTCAAAGACAAAGCTGAATGACAAAGATAATGATGAGATGGGGGTTTAATTCATGAGTTGCATTCTGTTTTAACTGTGGAAGGGGAAAGCAAACTGATCAGACAGATGTGGGCTTTTAGTGTTCAGGTCAGACATGCTGGGCTCAATGTCTCTCTCTACTCTCCTGGAATGGAAACCTAGCACATGAACAATCTGGAGCTTCTGCAGGGGTTTGCTACTTGGAATCAAGTATTACTAATGCTGAGAGATGTGTGAAAGAGTTTGTGGAGTTCATAGAACTCCATAGAACTCAACTTATTAGTTGGAAAGAAAAAAAAATGGCACTCAGTAAAGTTGCAGATCTCAAACAGAGTAATTAATTGTTTGAAATAAGTTGTGGAAATCATGTTTAGTGTCCAGCTGGCAAAAAATGCAGAATGAGAAAGCAGAAAGACTATCACTTGGTCCTAACTATGCATACAGATATTAAATAAAAATAAAAACCTAATGCATGCCGCATAAAGGCTGTGTGCAAAGAGGGGAGTGCAGCATTGCTGTTGGCAGGATGAATCCTCAGCTGGAACAAAGAAGAAAAGGGTCTGTGTGTGTGCCTGCACATGTGTGGGCACTGAGAGGGTTTGTTCACTTTTAAAAGACCTTTGTGCCCTGCCAGCCTTCAGACAGCCCAGCACTGGGTGAGTCTCCTACCTTAATTAAGAATAATTTGGCCATGTCACTGCTCCTGTTGCCATTGTAGTTCTGAGGCACTGAGTGAGGGCTTCTAAGCTGTCAAGGTGCTGCTGGGACTGTCCCTGCGTGGGGCAGTGGGGAAGGGGAGCTGCTGGCATTGCCCCTGTGTGGGGCACGTGGGGAACAGGCTCAGTCTGGCAGCTTTACTTCTCCTGAGGTGGGAGCAGGGTGACACAACCAGGTTCTTAGTTGGCTGGTTACAAGCACTTCTAAAACCAGGTTTTTACAAACCAAAAATGTATTTTGGATATTAGCTTATAAATTCATCTGTTTTCCCCTTTTTCTAACAGTCTACAAATTTAGGAATATGGAGGGTGCTCCCTCTTATTGGTGTTTTACACCACTTTGAAAGGGGAACTGCTACCTTTCTCCAAAAGCAGAGATGGTCCTGGGCCCTGGCAGCACAAACCTGTCGCTGCATGCTCTGTGGACATGAAGTAAGAGTGCAGCTGTTTTGGCTTTCAAATCAGGGAGGGTGGTGAGGAGAAAGGATGTAATGCTGTTTGAAACAAAGATAGATGTTCATTTGCAGCGTGTTTTCTACAACTTCCTATTTCGGTCTGCATAGAGGTGGGGGCTGGGTGTATTTATGGTTTAATGAGACACTCTCGCCTTAATAGCAGAATGTGGCTCACAGGAAGAAATGAGTTATTGCTGGTTTTCTTCTTCTTTCGGTTCAGTTACTGGGGATACAGCGTGTAACTTTTAGACATACTTCCCCCTTGAACAGTATAGGCAGCTTCCAGTTGTGCTGAAGCTGCTGAAGGAAGGAGGTTACAGGAGCACAGTTTTTAAAGAGATATTTGTTTGCTGCTTAATTCCTCTGGATACAATGAGCTTTCGCGGGAGGTTCAGAAGGGAGCCCAGTGAACTGCGGAGGAAGAGAAAGACCATTAGGAGAGTGAATCAAGGAGAAATTCACAGATTAAGCTGTGTGAGTATGCACCCTTCTTCCACCTCTTCTGAGAAATGGCTAAGAAATTGCGGGTCACTCTAGGACTACACTTTGGAGAGAATAGGATTTATTGCTCAGGGTTTATGTAGAATTGACCAAGTCTTATTCAGCCTGTGTGATTAGGGACTGAGTGCTGGAGAATGATTACTGGGGTCTGAGACTGAAATACAGGGAGTTTACAGACCTCGAGTGCATTAGGAAAACTTCTATGGCATTGCATTTGTTGATCAGACACGTACTGAGAGCAGCAGTGTGTGATAGTCTTTCTGGCACTCACAGCAAGTGCCTGGTAGTTCTGTGAAAATCTGTACTCCTGCTTCTGGAGTAGAAAGTTTCTCTGTGCTATTTCAGATCTTCTGATCTGTGATGGGCACCTCTCAAGGCCAGGAAGAGGAGGAAGACACTGTCCTTCTGCAGTGCAGGGAGCCACTGGAGAAAGCTCCAGAAGCTTTGGTGGAAAGCTACAGTGAGGTTCTGCCCAGTGAGCTACACGGTAGCTTTACTGGTGGTGGCTTTGGGCCAGGACTGAGCCTCCTGAAACTCTGCTGTGGGCTACTGGGAAGCTCCCATTAACTGCCTTGTGCCTAAACTTCCCTGACTGAAATTGAAACTGCAGACCATTTTAGGTAAAACACTTAGAGCCTGCTGTTGAGTCTTTCAGTGTATTCTCTGAACTTGAAAGACTGCTTTAGCTCATAAAACATTTAATGGCTTCCCCAGGAAGAGAGAATGAATTCTTTTCTTCAAGGCAAGTGGTGTTTGGTTTTCTTCCATAGTTTTGTACATCCAATTACTGTGTTTGCATGTGCCTGCTGAGGGCTCTTTTGAGTCTCTTCAACATGTCCAGTGTAAAAGAATCAGTGATAATACAACCAAGAAGAGTATTCTCATTAACTTTTTTAAATAGGAAGGAAAAGAACTTTGCAGTTGTAACACTTGGTCACCGATTAAGATGATTTGTAGTTCATCTAGTATTGTTTGGGTTTTGCTTGTGACTAGCTGCCCTTTTGGATAGGTATTTTATATAGAAGTGGATCTTTTTGACTTTATGGTATAGTTTCTGCTTCCCTGAGCTATTGGCATGCAGTCAAAGATCCCACGTTTAAGCTTCACGGTCATGGATCCCAGGAACAAATCCTGATGGTGCTACTGAAAGCATCTAACCTTGGCAGCTCACAAGGCTTTAGTAGGAGGTAGGCATTGCTTGCTTGATTTATCCTTTTAAATCCTGGTTAGGAGGGATTTTTGTCATTATTTGCAAATCCTGACTGTATTTTATTAGTGCTCACCAGAAGTGGTTGCAGCCTTACAGGAAAGTATGGCTGGAATTAAGCCCAAATGGCAACAATAAGCTAGCAGCCTGTCTGCATATAAAAAGCTATATATTTGTTCCCTTTTGCCTGTGTCCTCAGATATGTGAGTCTCCAACTTAGTGGTGCAAAAGAAGCTTAAAATTTTACTGATTCTTAGAAATCACAACAATGCATTGTAGTTTGACCTAAAACATAGAACACTTGTGACCCTGTGCCTGTTGCCTTTAATAGGAAATAGGCACCAAGCCTGTTTCATCAGAGGTTTGGGCATCACATGGATGGCTGCTGTATGTCTGGGGCATAACTCAGCTTTTCAGGGGAATCTGTGCTGATTCCTGTTGTTTTTAGACATAAGATAGACTAAGATGGGGTCACTGTGTCATTTCTGTACATTCATTTCTCAGTAGTTTGTTTAGCCCTTAGGAAATGCAGGCACACTTGGCTTTACTTTTGTGCCTTGCAATCTGTGTCTTTCTGCCTGATATTTTGTAACTGGAGCATGTTAAATCTTTGGCCTACAGGCACTTTCTGCTATCAACCAGCAGCCAATCTCTCCCTCATGCATCAGTCCTCTGCACCTCCATGCAGATTTCGAAGTGGTGTCAGCTCCCACTGCAGCTGTAAAGGCTTTTGTATATGGGGACCTTACTCAAAGAGTGCATTTCTTCATATGCTATGTTTAGACCTGTGTTTTCTGTAGATGGACTTGTGTTATTTGTTGGAAGCTACTTTTTTTGTAAGGCTAATTATTATCTGATTAGCTTTAATTGATTTTAGGTTGTTGCTTGAGCTCAGTGATGTTGACCAGATTTTGCTCTCATTTAAATCGCGTATGTGTAAATGCCTTGATAGCCAAATAATTGATTGGGAGGGGAGCTGATGTCAAGGAAACAATAAATTTGACGTCGTGAGAGCTGAGTTTATAATGGTCATGTATAGATGATACTAATTTTTATAGGTAAAGCCTTTGTGGAAATACTTAAAATAATTTACTCAGGCATGTAGCATGAGAAATATCTGTAACTTGTGAAGAGATAAGTAACCATAGTGTAGGTAAAAAGGGTTATTCACTGAGTAAAATGAAGCAGAACAGCATATATGAGATTTGCCCCATGGGACAGTGACTTATTACTAAGTACTGTAGAAGTTAAGTGGTATTTTTGAAAAATTTGTTTAGAGCTAATGCAAACATTTTTGGTAGGGTTTTTTTTTGTTGCAGGGGCTTCTGAAGTGGTTGAGCCCCTTTCAAAACAGTTGTTTGCTCAGTCAACAATGTCTAGGTCTTCATACATCTAAATTTTAGGTTTTAATTGAAAATGAACAATGAATGTTTGCTTTTGCACCGTGTTGCAACTTCATCAGACATACAATAGCAAAGTCTTTAGCATCAGAGCATGATCTAATGAACAGCCGTTAGAGCTTTCCCATCAGTCCCTGAAAAACAAACTCTCCTATGTACTCTAAAAACTAAAACTACTAGAAAGAAATCTTTACTTTCAAAGTGATTGAAACTGTTTTTAAAGACAATCCTTTGCTGTGCACTGTGTTATGTAAAATATACCCCTATTTTAGCAGCACGTTTGTGCTGGATGAACCTGATGGAGGAGTGGGTGAGGTAGCAGCACCTAGCACATCCGTCCTTTTGTACTTCCCCTGAACCTGTACACAGACGACTGTAGGTAGATCCCCTCATCTCCCTCATTCATCCAGTTCACACAAACAGAGGGGAGCAGTTTGCCTGTTGCTGTAACCAGTTCTATTATTGCTGTAACCTGTTCTATTATTGCTGTGTAGATGCTAAAGGTGTCAGAGCTGGGCTGCTACCTCTGCTAGGACAGTCATCTAAGGGACAGTTAAGGACAAAAATCTGGAGTATATTTTCTTTAAATGTATATTTTCCTGAGCCTATGATGACTGTATATGTGAAGTTATACATATATACATATGTATGTGCATGTGTGTGCACACAGACAGACTCAGAAGTGCTGTTGATATAAACTTTCTGCTGGAAGCTCACAAGCTTTGCTCAAATCCACTGCATGGGGATTGCAGACTGGTTTTGTTAATGTTTCTGTTGGGGGCCATGGCTCTGCCCCCCTGAGCCTGTGCTAGAAGAAGCAAGCATGAAGAGAGGCATGTTTCCAGAACAGTTGAACTACACTCACTTCAGCATCCCTGCTGTGGTGCATAGGACAGGACAATGCCCTTCTCCTTCCCTTGACTGAAGTAATCCTTAACAAGGCAAGTGGCTGAGCAGACAGTTCCCATCCCTTCTGCCCAATCCCTTTCTACCACATCCTATCTGTCTGTTCAGATGTCTGCATGAAGAGGAGTGAATTGCATCTTTGGCTTTTGCTTGCTTTCTTTATGAATAGATTCTATGTGGTAGATTCAAAGAAAGCCTTTTGTTGCTGAAAGTGCACTTTTTTTCCTCATTAAGGTCAGGTAAGGGGAGAAAAAGTGGCAGAGTGTTGCTAGGTTAGAGGTCTGTGTAATTTATTTTAGAAAAACTCTTATGATGCTTTACAAAACTGTCTTGTTTTTCCCCTGAAGTGACCTATGGACAAATATTTAGTCTAGGCTTCAGAACTCCTCACTATTTAGAAGTTGTTATTCTTGACATTTTGAAAAGCCAACCAATTAAATTTAAAACTTAGCAGTTTCATTAGAGGTCTTGTCAGTGGCTGATTTTAGCAGTTTTATTATTAAATGAAAATTCTTATCCCTTCCTAAGGAGAATTTCAAGATACTGCTTACACAGAAAGGATAAGTTGCTACCGTGTTACCTTGAATGCTTTTTGCAGGCTGTACTGATAATTTTATCTACTGTCTGAAAGGACAAGTGCTAGTCCATGAGGATGGACATGCCCATGCACTGACATGGCAGAGTCAGAAGGCACTGCAGCAGGGCAGCAATGCCAGGTGCACGATCCTGGCCAAGACACACAGTTCAGGAAACGCCTATGACTGAGTCAAGCGGAGCAGGAAGCATCTCCCCTCTGCCCCAGGCTGGATGCTTTGCTGAACCAACAGTCCTGTGTGGCTTGCACATTTTAACCATCAGGGAGGTAGTTTTATGAGGCCTGGAGCTTTCAGAATTCATAATGAAAGCAACAATAGATCCTAACCTGAGAAACAAGAAGTATTGGCCAGGGTGGGTCCCTCCCAGCTGCCTGAGAACCGATCTCTGTGGTTTGAGCAGCCTTAGCCCTGCTGGAGCAGCTCCATGTGCCACTGAGGGTTCCCAGGGCTACAGCTGGCTCAGCAGCTGACATGAACATTTTCTGAGTTAACTCACCCACTTGAGAGGTGTTTCTATTTTTCAAATATTTAACATGCTGAATTCTCCTAGAGTAATTTTTAAAGCCGGAAAACAATGCAAAGTAGGTTTACATAGATTTTGATCCACAAAACAATGGTAATGTAAGCAATTAAGATTCATCCTATCCATAAGTAAGTCTCATTTAGTCAAGCAGATCCCTTGTTGGTGTCAATCAGAATTGTCTTTGAACAACAAGGCTTTAAAGAATTAAAATTACTTTTCACTTTTGTTATTCCCAGTAGGATCTTCAACAGGTTTCCTTTCTTTTGCTCTGCTTGAGCTCATGGGTACTATAGCGTTTTGGCAAGTAATTTCTGAATCTCTAGGAATTGGGGGTTTGAATTCTTCACAATTCTTTACGATTTTCTCTGTAGCAGAATTGTGTGGGAACTGGCAATCCTCTTAATGAAATTTATTGGCACATTGGCTTCACTGCTGACACTGAAGAGTATATTAGTTGTGCTGTGCAGCCCTGACTGGATTCTTTCCAAGTGCAATTCTCCAAGGTTTACTGAAAGTCATGACAAATTAAACATTTTGGACCTGACCAGTGAATGTATTTTAAAGTGGAAGGGAGGGGCATGTCAAAGAAAATTTTCTTTGTACCACTAATTTTAATAAATTTGTTGGCTGTGGATTACATACAGAGCCAAAGGAAGTCTTTGTAATGTGGCCAGAGTGTTTGTTGCCTGCAAATAGATGCAGAACAGGCCAAGCAGTCATAAAAAGCAGGAGATCTGAATCAAAAGGAGAGACAGTCTACCTGCTGGTTCTGGCTGTGCTCCCCTGTCCATACCCTGGTGTTGCCCTGATTTTTGCAGTTCTGGATGTTGTCATTCTTCTGTAGCTAGTTTCTCACACTTTTCTCTGTAAACATGGCCATGTTATTGTAACTGTGTCTTATCGCTTACATTCCTTTCTCCTCGACACAGAACTTTGATGGACATTTCCTTTGACCATTGTGATTGAGGGAGGAAGAACTGATTCCCTCCAATGAATAGTGATTTCTAAATGTATATAAAAAATAAAGAAGGTGGGTCTTCCCCCCTTCCTTCCTTCTCTCTCATCCTGGTAACAGGTTCCTCTGTCTCTTCCTTTTGTGTCGTTACTGCGACACCCCGGGTACCTTTCACAGACCTTGAGTTGCCTCCCCTGTGCTTGAAATGCAAAACATATTTTTGTTAAAGGAAATCTATAACATGATGCAAAGAGAGGTGAGGCCTGTGGGGTGAGAGCATTTTGGGTGGGTGAGACCTGTCACTCCCACCTTAACTCTCACCTTAACCCTGGCGTGGCTGCACCGTCTCTGCTCACTGGATGCAAATGCTGCCATGAGACTCCTGCCAGGAGCTCACAAGGTCTCAGGCTGCTCACCCCTGATCTCAGCTGGTGGGGGGAACCCAATGGAGTTGTTCTTCCCATGGAATTCACCCCAGCACCAAGCTGCTCTCCTGCCTCATGATGAGTATAGAGGTGTGTTGGTCCTACAGAAATGGTCCTTTTTTGGTGACTCCATGAAATCTAGATTGTTTTCTAGCCTCAGCTTCAGCTCCTTGAGTGTTCAGGAAGCTGCAGGCAGCACATCTCAGAGCTGCTGTACACCTCTTCCAAAAGTCACGGATTCCTGGCTGTTCTCTAACTTCAGTTTAGGCAGGCTTGGCAAAGAAAGATTCCGTTTAAGTTGGCCCTGGTGGAATATAATTAGCTACATATATTAACCATATAAAAACATAGAAAGACATATTATGTCAGAGACACAGTACTTAACTGGGGAAAGGAAAGGAAGAACAAAACAAGTGTGAGAAGCACTTCACATAGGTGTCATACAAAGTTGTTTGATTTGCTGTTGTGAGTTTTGGTAGGATTTGGTTTGGTTAATAATATCCTTAATAAGTCTAAAAAACTGAAAGAAGGTGATGCTGTTGGTTTAGTAAGTGGCCCTTTCTCTTGTATGTGCTCCTTTCAGTATTTCAAATGCATACTAGAATGAATTGTCATTTTAGGCAAGCCATAGCTTGGATGAAATATAAAATCAGAGTCTTGCTTGGTTTTGACCAATCTGGCCGTCACAATTGTTTTGACTCTCTTTATGAACATGCACTGTATCCTCCTGTCACAGAGATAAGGTTAGGATAACTGAAGTCCATCAATTTAAATTCTTTCTGTTTATCTATTTCCTTAATTTTTTTTCTTCCTGGCGTGTAGAAGAGAAGGAATTAATTTAAACATCTGTATTAAATTCAATAAATTTTAGATATTCAGGATTTGGTGTTGCAGTAACATGACATCAAAGCATTAGAAAATCATAGCAGTCTAGTTTATTTTTAGAATGGGGAATTTCTCAGGATGACTGTTCAGAGACTACTGGTATCTGTTACATTATTTCCTCCTTCAGGGAGTTCTCACAGAAACACAGCTTTAGGAAGATGATATATAATTATGAAGAGAAGTTGGGTACTAGCATCAGTGCACAGTATCTGTGCATCTGTGGACAAGTCAGGTACCATATTTGATTCTGTAATATAATTTGTGTGGATATTTTTGGTCCTTACTACAGGG
Source organism: Climacteris rufus (assembly GCA_013398175.1). NCBI lineage: Eukaryota > Metazoa > Chordata > Aves > Passeriformes > Climacteridae > Climacteris > Climacteris rufus. Next base: position 151,164 of record VZRZ01003487.1, on the reverse strand, counting down.
AAATATAATGGCTTTTTTACTTAGAGCAGAAGATGATGGTGATGAATCCATGTATCTCTGGTGGAATCTGGACTGTTTGACCCCTGTGAAATTATATTATCCTCCTTTGGTATTGGCTCTGATTTACCATCTCTTCAGTATTCCAAGAGTGTGGAAAAGCTGGCTCAACAACACACAAAGCTGCACAACACTGTCAGGGTGTGAAGTAAATGGTACTGCTGATAACGTTGTAGCAGGTAAGGAGGTGGAGAGTGCCTCTTTAGTAGATGTATTCACAGCCATTTCAGCACAACTAAATTCATTACTCACTTGAGATGGAGAATATAAAAAGAATTATAGAAATCCAAGCCAGCATAATTTGATTTTGGCACAGATTGCCAGGTTGGCCTGTTTCCAAAAAGAACAGACAAGTTAAATTGAGAAGAGGCAGTGCTGTGGTTATTAAATTAGCTTTAAATCAGCCCTACTCATTTACAGATCCCTGCTAGCTTCCAGGGATAAATTTGCTAATCCCAACATCACTGCTTCTGTCTGCTTGGGAGGAAAAAAACAAGCAGCCACCCCCCACCAGTAGAGATAAGCTGCTAACTAAGCAGCTGCCACTTCGCATCGCAACTGCAACACCAAGCATTGCAGAGCTGAGCTTTGCCAAGTCCAGAGTATTGGCCCTCCAGAGCACAGAGTCAGTGTCCACAGAGCAGAGTCTTCTGGTCTGTAAGAACATGCAGAATTGATGGAGAGAGGCATCACGTTTATTATACTGTCATGCTTGATGTTGGCAGGGAATGGACAAAATTATCTCTGCAGCCAGTGTATTGACAAGGATGGGCTATTACTTGCATCTCTGATTTATGGGAGTTGGCATAATACAGGATTGAATTTTATACAGGATTTTGCTGTACTGACATAGAAGGAAGAATGTAATTTTTATTGCATCAGTAGCAGACCACCATAAATTTTGAAGTGCTTCACTGAAAAGTTTTGCAGTAGGTTTGATAATGTCACATCTACTTGCATTTAGTTCAAATGTGTAATCTTTCTCCAAAGACTTCCCTGTTAACATCTGTTAAAATATTTCCATCAGATCATGCCCTTTGCAGCACTGAAAGCAAGAGAATTAGTGCTGTGGGAACAGTGATGTTCATACGCTTGCTGTGTTCCTCTGCTTCAGGGTTTTCTCAAGTTGTATTCTTGTCTCATGTAAATGACCTTGCAGCTGCCAAGGAGCAGTTTTCCCCTGGAGTGTTTGAGCAGCTTTCAGGAGTGGTTTTCTGAGCATTGCCAGTTGCTGAAGAGCAAAGAGAGGCCAATGTGGCATAGCTTACCCTGCCTCCGCTTGCACCCTAACATCTGGGTGATGTTAGTTTTGAAGGGGATGTAGCTATATACACCCCAACCTGACAGGGATTTCCAGAGGGAAGAAGGAATACCTCTTCCTTCTGCCAGCCCCAGCAAAAAGGGTAGTTTCCATGGGCATAGAAAACCTGCAAATGCTACACATTTTTATGGGATTTCCCCATATTTCAAGAGAAGTTCCAGGATTTCTGGAATTTCCCAGCTCTTCCCTAGTCTAAAACTTCAATAGGAAGGTGAATACTTATGTCATTTTTTTGCCTTTTTGGTTTTTTTTTTTAGGAGATTTTGAAAACTGACATTTCAAATGTCAATGGAGGATCTGACCAAGATTAATATTGTGTTGACATGTCTGGTTTTGAAGAGTGGACATTTTATGATCTCAGTGGCATGTCTGACTTATTAAAAGTTGAGATTATTGCAGAATCATTAGCATGACAGTATCAGCCCTGGGAAGGGAGGGTTATCAGTGTAGTCAACGTCACAAATTTTCTGCAGAAAATGTTTGTGTTTTAGTGAAACCACTACACAGGAAAAATGCCTGTGTGAAGCACTGGTACCTCATAAATGTCAGTGCGTGTATTTTTTCACCTCTACTTTGAGTTTTCTTGTAAGTGGTTGCTATAAGGTTTCCTACTGAAGATAGCAGTTGCACTACTACAACTTTGCTTGCTGTCAAACTTGAACTGAGTGAACTTTGTTCAGACCTGGTCATCATTACCAAAATGAGTGGTACAGCATAGATGGTACACTCAGCGTGCACTGGTGTCTTCCCTTTGTGGTTTTAACTCCTTGAAACTTACATTTATAGAGGAATGTTTAGTAAATAGATGCAATGACAGATTTAATGACAGAAACTCAAACTCTTGTGGAAAGGACACTGCAGTGACTTAACATAATTTGGAAGGGAACAAGAGCAAGCTGTGCATGGTGATATGGTCAAATGACCCCATTAAGTTCCTGTGGGGAACCACTGCTGGCAAACTACAGACTGAAACCTCAGTAAAGAGCATGGCTGAGACTCAGCCCGAGAGCTTCTTGAGCAGGGCTGGATAATTGTGTGTCAGCTGGGGCAGCCCAGGGCCGCACAACAGCTTGGGACACTGTCAGGTCATGTGGCTGGGTTAATATGAAATCTTGGGTCCTAGTTGGGTTTCTTGTCTTATCTGAACATCACAAAACCAGTACACGGTCCTGTCAGAGAATCTAAATCAAGCATTAAAGCAGTTTTCTTCTATTTGTTATTGTTATGTGTTGATCTTGCCTGTCTTTTACAATTCTTTAATGTCTCAGCACCAGTAGATAGTGCTTTTGGTCTGTGAATGCTGAATACTAATGACTTTTAGAAGTTTATTAACTCTTAAGTGTGCAAATGGGACTGTGAGAGTTAATAGACTGAGAAGGGAGGTAATAGACTGAAGTGCTGAAGGTGCAGTTCTAACTTTTTAAATTGCCTAACATCTTTTGATGGAGTTTTGATGCTTTAAGCAGGGAGTTGGAGTAGATGAGCTGCAGAGGTCCTGAGTTGTTCTGTGATTCTATCATCAGGTGTTTAGCAACTGAATAACTTTCTAGGAACATGTGTATCCCCGTGCTTTAATCTATTTTTTGAGAGTGTGTTCTTGATACTTAATTAAACTTTTCATAGATGCATGGGATGCCAAGGGGAGTCTAGAACTCAATATAGAAGGGAAACAGTGTTCACAAGAGCTGAGGAGAAGTCTTGAGATGACAGTGATTACTGAGAAAACAAGAACTCTCTAGGACAAAGTGGAAAGAGAGAGGGACTTTTACATTTGATCCATTATATGTCTAATGGACCATATGTGAATGACATATAGATAGATATATTCATATATATATGTATAAATCAAATATGATGGATAATTATGAGGTTGTCCATTGGAGAATTTTGTTTTATGGAGATCTCAAAGCTTTCTTTTTCAATACCCCTTGGCTTCAATTTAGGGAAGACAGAGAGAAACTCTATATAATTCTGGATAGCCCAATGAAAGAACAGTGGGTAAAATACAACTTGCTGAATGCCCACTATTGCATCAGGCCAAAAGAGTAAATGTTTCTGCGTTTGCTTTCCACTGGTGTCCTTTTTCTCTGTCATCACTTTCTTTTCCATCCCTTCTGGCAGTTCTCTTGCCCTTTCTCCTTTACTTTTCCTGATGAATACTTTTCATCGTTGAACTGAGCAAATGTTCTCACACTAATACATGACTCTTCGTTTGTTTAATGTATTCTAGCATGTCAGACAGGCTTCTCTTTTTCTATTTTTGGGTTATATTTCAAGGCAATGTGACTTTACTTTTGTTTGGTGGTTCCTGTGGTGGTTTCTTACTTTCCTGCTGTTTCGGGCAATAATAGTGCTAATACGATACAGTCCTGTTTCTGACAAGAGAAACTGTAGGGATGGATGCCAGATAATTTATTCCAGGAAAATAATCTTGGATTATTACCAAGTAAAAGAATAGTGTGGCATTCACAAGCTATTAGCCGTTCAAAAGGTGTGACTCTGTAAGACAGTGAGGAAATTAGTAGGCTTCTTATTCTGAAATGTATTAGCTCAAAGTCCTATCTATGTTCAGTTCAAACTGTGTCCCTTGATTTTCTTGATGTATTTATGGAGAAAGAGAGAGAGAATTCCTGAGAATTCCAGGTAACTTAAGGTGGTGGTTTTGGCTTCTGTAATGAGCTGACAGATTGCTGTGGAGTCTTCAGATGGAGAGTGGCTCTTACAACTGGCCCAACTTCCTCACTTCATTCTCGTGCACGAGCTCAGCTGCAACAAGCTGAGCAGAATGGGATGAGGAGAGAAGTTATTCATGTTTTGGTGTACAATAGGAAAAATGCAGCAGATTTCGGTTTATGAAGGGGGATGAAGGCAAATTTCAGTGTAAAGGGATTAACTGATCTTTTCTTTTTTTCTACAGCAGGAAAAACCCAAACTCTTGGAACCTTTGGATTATGAAGCTGTTATCACAGAGATTGAAAAAAATATTGGGGACAGCCATTTTAAGGATCTCATATTATTCCCCGATGATGACTTTTCAGTAAGTATAAGGCAAATATGTGTTACTTGTTTTCTTAGGTTCATTTTGTTCATTGATTTTATTTCCATTGCTAGAGGGAGAGCCAGAAGTTGTTGAAGGGCTCTCTAAGATTTTCTTAATTTGTGAATAATGCCATATTTCTGTCCCACCAAGTTCACTTGCCTTTTGGGGTTTTTTTTAACTCTGACATTTGCATATGCATGATTTTACTGCTCAGGATTAGATAAAGCTTGAAGCCCTGGTTGTTCCCAAATATAATTCAGGAACTCACTAAACATGTCATTCTATAACATGTACTTGTCTGTTTGCTCAGCACAGTGGTAGTTTGGCCAGTGCTAGAATCTCTCCCTACTGCTATAGTCTAATTTAGTCTAATTTAATGTGTAACTTCTGATCTATTCTGTTTGCTATATTTGGCCACTAGATAGAGTCCCCAGTGCTGCGGGAAGCTCCTGTGGTGGGACACTGACAGGCAGTGGATCTTTGACCCCACAGCCGTGGAGCTGCCTGACCCCTTCCTGGGTTCCCCATTGCTTGTCCCAGCAAACTGCAAAGACATTGAGAGCCTGGGAGCCCAGGGCAGCTCTCCCAGTGGCAGCAGTGGTGGGGCAGCTCAGAAGGATGGCTGGGGAGGTTTGTTGCCAGGCAAGTGCATGGGCAGATTGCCTGCATCGAACAGCAACTTCTGCAAAATCACCTCAGCTTTGTCAAAGGTTTAGGTTTTGATGAATAGGCATTCTCTAATGGAAATACATTTCAATTTGTGACTGGTTGTAACTGCTCTGAGGGCCCTTCCCATCAGCTCATGGCACTGCTACTGTCCTAGGAGGGCAGCTTAATCTAATTGACTGCTTTGTTTTACTAAATGGCTCTATTTCCTTGGTGGCATTAACTGAGTTAATGTGCTCATGGGATTGAGAGAAACTAAACAGAATAGATTTCCTCATTATTGTTAAATCCTTTATCCATTTTGCACATTTATCAATTTATAAAATTGAAACTTAGCATTACAAAGCTGACTAGACATACTGTGTGCTGTCACGAGGCCCTTGCACACCTTGATTTAGAGTAACTCAAGTCCATGGAGCAAACCTTCTCAGTGAAAGAAGAATCTCATCCTACTGCTGAAGACTGTCTGCCAATCATATTTTCATATCCTTATTTTATTTTGAGCAGTTGTTGCTTGAATTTTAGTAGCTACTTCTGTTTCTTCTGTGTTATGCTTTGCAACTATATGGCATAATCTATTTAAATTTTTAAAAAAATAAGATAAAAGAGATTAAGACGGATAAGAGAGGTACTTCTGTGGTAGAGGTGGTCTGTACTCACAGAAGAGCAAAGGCAGTGGTAGGTGGGGTCCATATTCTTGCAATAAACCTCTCTCATCTTTGGTATCTCCTGTTGAAGTCAACGACAGTAGCAAGAGCCTGTGCCACCAGACAGAACTGCAGCGCTTCTGTTGCAGGCAGGTTTTCCTGCTGCAGAGGATCTATTTATAGTCCTACTCCCTCCTGCTGAAATATCACCTGTGCACAAAAGTCTGGGTCAGCCATTTGAGTAGAAAGAGATCCACGTCTGACTGAATTAGGAGGTGCTCAGACTGGCTCTGAGTGGGATTTAATGTGATAATGCCCCAGGAAATGGTGGACATTCCTCTCTAACTCCTAATGATTACACTTGCTGCAGACTCTGTGGCTCAGTGTTGATGCAGCCCCAGTTTGGGCCTGTGTGTGAACACATCCTATGGGCGAAAGTGTTTTTAGAGTGAAACCCCACCAAAGGTATTAGCTGAGGCAGTGAACATAGAAGAAAATTCTGCTTTTAATCATGAATTCCCATTTTTGAATCTATAGTGTTCACCACATGCATCAGATGTGGGTCACTTATTGTAGCTGTTGTTTTACCTCAGGATTGCTTTCTCTCTTTGATTTGCATTCATAGAGAATGCAGTCATTCTACAAGACTTCTGTTGGTCATTTCCAACATTTTATGTGAAGTCTATGGAATAGCAGAGAATTCTTTGTATCAATCTGAACCTGATAGGTGGTGTTTCTCCATTCCTCTGCATCTCCACAGAAGAGTACAAGATGTATACATTACAAAGATGTTTTCTCTGGTTTTATTCCAGCTGGGGAAAAGATGCTTTGGGATTTTTGTATCCATGCTTAATAATCCCTTCTAAAAAAAAAATTATTCACATCAGTTCCACTTCTTGTATTCCTAGCAATGCTTTCCTTATAACTCTTCTGCCTGCCCAAAATCTATTTTCCATTTCAAAAAAAGTGTATCAGCTCAGCTTCATTTTTCACCTATTCCTGGATTCTGTGAAAATTTCCCTTCTGTTGCTGTGAAGTGAAACAGTGGCCAGTGGAAATTTCTGCAGCAATACATCAATACAGTGCTTGCACTGTACTTCTTGGTGGTAGTAAGAGAGAGTTGATGGGATTCCTGTTGTGCTCATAAAAAAGCAAGCTTGGTGATGGTCCTTGTAGTTTTGCATCCTCACCATTGGGTTGCTGTGCTTCCTTCACCTCCTGTTCCCCAGATCTGGTTATGTTCTCTTTGGCAACTGGAACTGCTGCTGTTTGGGATTCCTGTTTCTCACTTTTCTCCTACCTATTTTCCAGAAAGGAGGTCGTGAAAGAAGTGTGATACCTCCCTTCAAACTGTGCTCCCTCTCACCTTTAACCTTCCTCATCTTAGTCTTATCTGGATTTGTTGTCATGCACTTGTACTTCTTCTCCTAAGCACTGTCTTATACAAAATACTTGCTGTATCCTTTCATAAGTATTTTTTCATCCTTTCTTCCAGTTACCATCCATTGGAAATTCATTGAACACCCAGCAGCCTCTTTTCAAATCTCTCCAGGATCTGAAGTCTTGTATAAAATCATTGCTGCTCTCCCTTAGTGGCAACATGCTCAGCACCTCTTTGCTAATACCTTTGCTTGTGTGGAGGTTTAATATTTAAATATATGTTAATGGTATGTTGGTAAATATAACTTAAGTGTTATAAAAAGGGAGATGAAAGTATTTAATAGGCACTTCAGTTTGGTATAGTATAAAAGCATGTTAAAATCTTTGAGTCATGAAAATTTGTTCCTCCTTCTCGTGTATGACTTTTCTAAATCTCTGCTTGAAAAGTGGAACTCCAGTTTTTTTAAACTATTTGTATAAATATGGCTGGATGCCTGGCTTTGAACCTTCAATACAAACAATAATTCATTGCCTAAATTTAGGACAGGTATAAGATGTCAAAGCTTGCTGGTAATGCAAAACCTGTTGAAGTTCAGTCTGATGTGTTTCTGACTCTTCTGGGATTTTGAAAGCCCACCTGGGTGCCTGTTCCCTCCAAGTATCACAGAGGCCTTAGAAGAAGGGGGGCTGAGTTGTGCAATTGCAGTACTTGCCATCACTGCAGGCATGATTGTTTCCAGGCTTCTTTGTTTTAGCTCTGAACAAGAGCCAAAATCTCCCTATTTTTCAGGTTGTGAAACCTCTGCTTTCTAGATGCTGTGCAGGGGCAAAAGTTGTTCTTTTGGATACAGAACTTCATAACAGAACCAGATGCAGCTGTAAGGGGAGAGAGCAAGAGTCATCAAGGACACTGCCTCTTCACATTAAACAAATGTGTGCCATAGTGGCAGCTTGAAGTGCAGGCCTTGGAGCCTCCTTGGAAAACCCCCTGGAAACCTGACTGTTATTTCTAAGATCAGAAGACTTACAGTGGTGAGATCATGAGTTAGTTCAAATAGCACATGACTTAGCTCCCACTTTCCCATGTGACAAGCAATATCTGCTCATTCTTGGAGCAGCAGAAATCAAGTCATGACTAATGGGACATGGTTATCCTTGACATGCAAGTTTGCATTGGCTGGCAGGAGAGTGAGAGGTGTCTAGACTCCTAGGGATGCAGTCCAACTGTTTAAGTATAGACAGCTAATGCAATCAGCCAAGCAAGCTCTGGGCAAAGCATAGCCTCTCACATGAATGTGATCCAGGGAGTGATGGGGCAAAATCTGTCCTTTAAATGGGCTCTATGCTTGCTTTGCTTTTGCTTTGCCCCCACACACATGGTGAGGTCTGGGAGCCCTGTACCACAACAGCCTTTTCACGGTGGTGTTTGTACAGCACAGTTGCATCTTAGACTGCTTTTTGATTTGATAGACTAACTCATTGCAGGTTTTGGTAACATTAAGTACATCTTTTTACTTGGTGGAAAGTGGAGCTGAGCAGCTTTTCTTTAGAGAGACTGAACCTAAGCATTAGCAGAGAGGAACATGTCAGCCCCTGTGTGGTTAGCCCTCTCCGAAGGCGGCCCTTTGCAGGAAGTAAATATCGTCGTTGTTGATGCATCCCTCTAAAGATTTAACCACTGCAAACATGCTTTCAGACTAAAAGCTATTCAGGATAGCTCCAGACTGAAAATGTCTGAAATGGCTAATGGAGTTTGAACTCCATTTTCAAATGCTAAATTCACTGTGTCACTGGGAAGTAGTCACTGCCTGAAAACATTATTCCTAATCAGTGTTAGAGAAGGAGCAATATTAACTTCTGTGTTTCACTGTTGAAGGTGAATGTATCAAGAGAAGGTGCTTAGTGAAATTGCACCTTATAAGTAATCCAACACCTGGGGCCAACAACTTATGCAAATGAGACAGCCTGGCAGTGCCTGAAACTGTGGTTGGATATAGAATATTTATATAAAATAAATTAAAAATAATTCAGAAGAATTATAGACTTGAATGCTTTAGGCTGATACCTGCATTATTTGATTACCAGAGTTTGCATGCACAAATGAGAGGGTAATTGGCCTCTGGCTTGAACAGACAATTGCTGTGATTGCCTAAACATTAGAAAATTAGGCTGAATTCACAGCACATTTATAAATACTGAATTCTCTAAATAAAATCTCTGATTCTTTGGATGGTTCTTTCAGAAGCACATATTCTGTTGTTGAAATTTAGTTCTTTTCTGAAGTAAAGGGGTTTTGGTGAATAAAGCCATGCCTGATCAGCCTTTAAGAGCATTTAACTTTGGGACTAATCAACAATGAACAGGAAGTGTCTTTGTGGCCAAGCTTTTGCAGCTAAGTGGTTAAACATAACTAGTTCTCAGAAGGGAAGTGCTTTGTAGTTGTCTAACACAAGTTTAAATATAACAATATACAACTTTTTCCATGTCCTAATTCTTTGTAAATAAACCTATGATATTCTTTGTCAGAGTCTACAAACACAACCTGATTTCTCAAGTTTGCAGGGCTGTGTTTCTTTCTTTCAAGGGCAGTCTGGTTGAGAAAGACAGTGGGGGACTGTATCACAGGTGAAACAGTGGGCTTGGGTCACCTGGCTTGTTCAGCTACAGTCTTTTTAACAGGATGTGTAAGTGGAGGAAGGCCACAATGGCCCCATTAAGGCAAATGTTGGCTGTCTCAGTCAGTGTGTTGATATCAGTTGACAAGTGTTGTATTAACTAAAAAGATTGACTTGCTATATATCTTATCTATTAAAAAAGATACTGGAAACTAGCCTCCGTGCAATATGAGGAGCAATAAGTTTTGCTGTGGGCAAGCAGAACAGGCTGTTGGTCTCACTGAAGCCTCACCATCATGACAGGGTCAATGTGAGGTACAGGGTGCATTACATTTCTTCTCCTGTGGCCTCCCACTTTGCTTCAGTCTAGAAACAGCAGCAGATCTTCAGCAGTGGCGAGTGTGCTGCAAAGACGGTGTTTTGTGGTCCTGGCTGCAGGGCCCAGCCCTGGGAAGAGCTCTACATCATGGGCCACAGGGGTACCTGAGGCTTTTGAACTGTGCTCAGGGATTGTGTCTTGTCGTGAATGCCTAAAAAACTAAAAATGTTACGGCTTAAAATGTCACATATGCGTGAAGTAAAAGCAATGAGGTGCATTCCAGAGACTGTGGGTACTGCTGGAAAGTCCCTAAGCAACTAAGAATTCAGGTATCTATTATTAAACATGGCCTGAAAATTCATACTTCTCCATCTTACGTCTCTTATACACTCAATAATTGTGTAAATCACTTCATGCAGGCATTGCTAATACAACTGGGTAGAACCCAGGAACCTATGTTTAGGAAACTGTGCTTAGTTTGTCAGAACAACAGGATTTTTTTCACTTTCTGCTGTCTGTGAGGCCACCATCATTTTTTATGTGAACTGTGTTTTAATCATATTGTATCCTGAGCTCTCCAGATGAAGCAGAAAAAGTTTGGGGAATCCCATGGTGTTTCTGCCTGAGTGATATGTGCCTTTCTTTCATAATTAGTCACGTGGAAAGTGATGGTGGGGAAATTAGAGCAATTCATGTAAGCTCCGAGAAAAAATACAGTCAATAAAAAAGCCATCACCTCTTAGTTCTGAGACTGAGGATATGGAGGAGAGCCTCCAGGGCACAGCAGGTACGGTAAGGTGCTTCATGGTAGCAGTATATAGTGGTAGTGATTCTTCATACTCAATGAGACGTATGCCATAGGCTGTCCTCTAGAAATCATGTGCCTTTTTGTAACAGAACACAAAATGAGTTTGGGAGCTCAAATTTGTCTGGGTTTCAGTCCTTAGCTGTCTTGAGTGGCAGAGTTACTCCATTGTAATTGAGAGCATTATCTGGGCTGCTGGGGTTTGATTTTGTTTGTTTGTCCCTCTTATGGTAAAGATAATGAGTGGGACAGATCTGTAATTGAAAATACCCCAAAACTTCCCCTTGTGAGCCTTTTGCGAAGTGGCTGCCTTGCCTGACACCAGCACAGGGGCCCTGGGTCACACAGAGGGGCACTGCTGGTGGCCCTGGCCTCTCATTGGCCTGCTGGGAACTAAGGGAAGCTTGGCTCCTTGTGGAGAACTTCTGGAGATCCACTTCTCTCTGTGGTTTCCTGCTCTGGGGCCTCACAAGCCAGCTCAGTCAGCAGCTGCTTTCAGAAAAAGGGCTTAACTTGTGCAGCCTGTGGAGGCTGGAGGAGGCTGCTGGCAGTGCCAGGAGTCCCTTGTCAGGCCTGCCCTGCTGCCAGTGCCTGCAGGTGGGAACGTCCCTCTGAGAAGCTGCTGCCTGGTTCTCCTTGCTTTCCAACCATTGAGTTGTCCTTGGCACTCCTTATGTGACTTGTTCAGAGGACCCTGCTCCTCTCTTATCCTTTCAAGAGTCAAAGTTTTTAGTTCTGCCTCCACATTCCTTGCTGAAAAGGCATGAGGTGGAGAGGGGAAGTGGAGGAAGCAAGTATCACTGTTGGATTTGGCATATATTTCTGGGAGAGGATGTAAAGAAGACTTAATGACTTTTTTTAATCAGAAACCTCAGAGACTGAAGGAACTTTGGTTGGAACAGTTTTATTCCCAGAAATCTCTTCGAACACTGCTCTTGCTTGTAATTAATGCCTTAGCTGATAGTATTGAATAGTGTGTGTGGGCAGGAGCTGGGTTGCAGTTGTTGGTATGCATGTGTGTTGGCTGCAGGACAACTGAAAAATGCAAACCATGATAGCAAGGTTCTTAACCTCTTCCTGAGACAAAACTGCTGTTCTGTAATTTTGACTAAATTGCATATTTTTTGTTTATTGTCAGATAGACACAATTTCACTGGAAATCAGGACACTGTATCCTTCTGTACCGGAAGATGCAGAACAAAAAGCAGAAAATTTATTTGTTAGAGAGGTGAGTATCTAGTGTGTATATCCTTTAACTGTAAATTAATTGGGGGAGGCTTGCTATGTTTATAATTACTATCCGTTTTCTTTCAATATTCTTTAGGTGATTTGAATCAGGTTTAAATGTCAAAAGCCAGTAGGAGGGAGAGGGTTAACAGCATATCTGCAGTTGCCTATTGTAAGATGTTTGTATCTAGAAAGATTGCAAATGCACTGAATCAGCCTGTCATTGTACTGTTTTCCATCTGCATTCCCTGTCACTACTAGTCCACTGATATTGATGTTGGTATTTTTACATCACTGCTAATCATTGGTGATCTGCATGCACTTTGCACTTTGGAAATATTGATATCTTTCTAAAAATAGATAAACAATTGGCTCTGGTTTAGACTCTTAGGAGTTATTACAAGGTATGTATCTCATCTGGATGTGTGCATATGAGGAGTAGGTGCACTATGAGGAGTGCACTATGAGAGGTTATATTTATTGTCAGGATTTAGTTTGTTCTACCTTCATAGTAGAAAGTTCAACAAAGTTCTTCCCTGACAGCTAGAGGCCCACCAGGAGTGAATAATTGCTCTACCTTTAAAAAACCCCTGTGGTTGTATTGTTTCCGTATCTGATTCAGATTGTAGGAGAAAATTGCTAATCCTGCTACCTCAGGAATATCTTGGTTTGTCACTGGTTTTATGACTACAAAGGACTTTAGAGAATCTGGTTGCACTTTTCAAAGGAATTTACTTCAAATGGCTCTCTGAACCTTCCCGTCTTTCACTATGGATGTAAAATATACCTCACCATTTTCATTACCAGAACAGGTTTATGAAACTAAATTTTCAGTCAGCTTCTATAAGGAGTTTAATTCCAAGCACTTATAATTAGACCATGTGATGGTTCTTGGTCTTTTTTTCACAGATTGGAATTTTTCACACCTGGCTTCGTGATTTGACAAAGTATGCCATATGCTCTATAACTGCAAGACAATTTGTGGAGGAAAAGTCAGTTGCAGGCAAACACAGAGATTAGCAAGCATAAAGTCCAAGACTAGGCAGAAATGTAGCTGTTGAATTGTATGCACTGTGACATTTTACAGGCTGGCCCTATTTCTTTTCAGCAGGTCTAAAAGGAGCAATAATAACTTAATGCCAGCTCAGATTACCTGAACTTTGCCATCTTTGTTGATCTGACAGCAGGGTTAAAAGCTAACATAGCTTGTGGAGTTATCTACCTTCCCAGAAGCCTCACTGTCCTTTCAGCACTTTGGGGTCTGTTTTTTATTTTAAAGTTCCACAAGTTGCAAGGCCAGCACTATGCTCATGGCTTTCCAGAGAAAGTGGTGGGTCTAAAAATGGAACATAGTGCACAGTGTCTGGGAATCGTTACAGCTGAGTACGCCAAGGGGATGCTAATGGCAACCTGGTAAAATACATATTGAGTACATCTATTAGCTTTCTCTGCAGTACCAGTGAGCCAAGAGGAGGGAGAGAGAGGAGCAAAGCAGTGGAAAAAATCAGTACTACAGGACTAAGCCTGTGCATGGAATAGTAGCCGGGTAAAGACTCTGTTTTAAGGTAGTAATGTCTATGTTCCACTTGGCCACAAAGCCAAAAGATACATATATACACAATAAATTGAACTCCATGGAGAGAGTGGTTTCCTGTCCAAAATTGGGCACGAATGAGCATGGGGTTCTGTGAGGATCTGTGGTTGTAGTTCACTGCAGCAGTTATCCCACCAGCAGCCTGTTGTGTTCCAGGGAGGTGTTCAGCACTTCTGGATAGATGTGCAGGAGTGAAGCTAGTGACCTTCCCTTCTCTTTTGGAATCGTGTAAAAGTCAACAGTTCACTCACTTGAATGAGTCTTTCCTCAAATACAGCATGATATAATGAATAGTGAAGGTGTCTATTGTGTACATATGTGACCAACTGTTGGTCACCTGAACTTGTTACAACCCAGGATCAAATGCCTAATTCCTGATGAGACTGTGGGGAATGTAGAGCTTCCTCTTGCTGAAGCCATTTTGGTCACAGCTGTCTCTGACTATTCGCTATCTCAGTAGTTTAGCAAGTTGAGACACAAAGACATGGAGCAACTCAGTGAACTGCAAAAGAAGGACCTGCTGTTGGAGGTGAAACTACTTTCCTTCATGTGGTGCAGTGTGAGGACATGGCACTGAAATTATTTCAGGAGCTCAGATCCATGGTCTCTTGTCTCATTCTTTGGGATACTTGGTGGTGTTCAGATGGTCTTGTCTACAAGACAAGGCCATTTAAAAAAGGTTGTCGGAAGTCTGTGATAATGCCTTAAATTCCTGGCTGTTTGTTTCCCACTGGTGACAGTAGGAAAGCTTTGCTTCCACCTCTAGCTCTTTCACTGCTGTAGTGCTTCAAGGATGAGGGTTTTTTTCCCAGCCCTTACCAAAAATCCATACATAAGGCAGCCTGGGGATTTGATCAGATTTCCCTTCCTCAAGCGACCATAAACAGTACTTAGAGGCACGGCAGGAGGACTCAATTGCCTGGGCAGTATTGGTTTATGGATCCAAAAGAGCTGACAAGCCAGATGAAGAAAGGTGAGGCTGATGTTGCTGAGGAAAGCTTTCAGTATCAATGGCATTTGATGCTGTCCACCTGTAGTGGAAGATTTGTGCCTCTAGTTGTCTTTTCAGTTCCCTTAATACTGCTTTTGGATTCCTCAGGAACTAAAAACTTTCGCTGTTGGTGATATTGAAATGTTATGGTAATGGCTGAAGCAGAATAATTCACTTTAAATAAGATGTCTGACCATCTGTGTTTTGCTGAATCTGTAAAATGAAAATTTAAACAAAATAAAACTAAGGTGATAAATAAATAGTCCCTTAATAAGTATTTTCTGCCTGCAAAGAGAATAAATAATTTGCATGTTATGATCGATTGATGTCTGAGTCCCTTTATTAGTTTATATCTAATTACTGGCTATATTTTAAAGTTAATACTTTGTGAATTGATTATTCCTCTACCTGTAGTTGTATTAGGATGTTTTCCTTGTGGATGTTTCCAGCTGAACTTTGCTTAGGTGGGACCAGCCTGAGGAAATAAATTAGGTTCCAAGAAAGGAGAAGTTTCCAGAAACTTTTAAAGCCAGAATAAAATTGTCTTCAGTGGGTTGTTGTTTTAAGTATTTCTGACTTCCTTTATCATGCTGTTTCCTTCCAAATTCTGAATTTTCTCAGTCCTCACGAGTCTGCTGCTTTTATGCCAGTCAGCTTTGTCTTCATGGTCCATCATTTTGGTGAATATAAACATTCACTCCACAAGAAACTAAATAAAATTCTTCCTTTTAGACAGTAAAAATGTTCTATTATCACCTTTCCTAAGTCCTGAATATGCAGATCAAATGGCAATTCAAATGTCTTGGGATCTTCCCCACAGTTCATTTGGAAATATAAGGGGATAGTGCACTTTGCAATTCAAAGTTATATTTAGTTTGAGGAACTTAAAATACCTAATTGCAACATACTATGTCCCATATTGGTTTGCATCAAGTCAGTATTTTCAGGAAGCATTCAAGCATGTGAACACACACACACATTTTTTGTGTGTATGTATCTATAGGAATTAAATTTTAGGTATGAGTGAAAAAAATGCAGAAAGTAAATAAATATTAACTGACAACTCTCCTCCATGAAATGAATTTAAGACAGGTCATCCTTCCAAAAGAAAAGGTGCTACTTGGATAAGTTTTTGGGAAGCATGTCTGCAGAGGGGCTGGCCCCAGGGATGAGGAGGTGTAGGGGCTGTGCAGGAGCAGAAGGAGTGAGCTTCTGGGTGAAAAACATCTCAAAATGAAATAACAGTGTAGGAATACTGAAATTTCATTTGATGAATGATGTAGTTAATTTTGTCTGTGGTAGTACATTATTTATGTGGGTGTCTGTGAACTTTCCTGTGGAGGTTTTCTAGACACACAAGAGGGAATTGTCACTTGTAGCAAGCTTGTAAAGCCCTTGCCACTCATCTAGGGAAGGTTTTTTTTTGAGATTTTGCAGGTTGTGTCTACAGGATCTGTAAGTAATTATGGAACATGAGTTTTATTAATCACAATGTTAAAAAAGCCACAGCCTCCTGTATAACTTGTGGAAGTGACTGTATGTCCATAGCATTGATTTCTGAGGCTTTTTGATTTGCAGGCTAATCTGCATTGTTCTTACCTATTTCAAACTCAAATGAAAATGGGAACTCCTGTTGACAATGTCACCCAGAAAGTTTTGTTATCGCTCATCATACTGTAAATTTCCCCAAATTAAAAATCTTAAGTTTCTTCAGCGTTTGAAAGAGCTGTAGTGTTAGGGCTAGACATAGGTTATTAAAGGATAGTAGGGTTTTTGATAGCACAGGAGGTAAATACTTGTTACAAATGCTTGATACTTTAAAATAATCGTGTGTTTTAATGTTTTGGTTTGTGACATGGCTCTGTCACTGGACTTTGTGTGAACTGTTATTTTGGGAACAGAGTCCCAGAATGAAGATCCACATTGGTAGCAGCTGCTCATGATGGAGCGCTGAATTTCCATCCAGGGTGATCACAGTGCCTCCCACCTTCCTGCTGCCTTTGGTTGCTGCAGCTGAGGTCAGAGCAGGGAGGGAAGGCTCTGGGAGCAGAGCCATGAGTGGGGCAGAGCACGGAGCTTTCTGTTTCCAAGCTCTTGCCCTCCTTGTTCCACCTCAGGAGCAGCCACTGTCACAGGGTGAGCGAGGGGGCAGAGATGCCCTGTGCATGCAGTTTCTCTGCAAGAGGCCCTGTTGTTCCACAAATGACTTTTATCATATGTGTGTCTCTGTAAGACCACATACCTACTGCTGTCTTAGAGAGGATATAAGCCGAGAAGTTGTTTGCTTCATTTGTGTTTCCCTGACTTCCCCTTTTATTTTTGTTGTTGTTTTTTGGTTGTTTTGTTTGGGTTTTTTTCTCCAAAAGGTCCTGCCCATTGCTGGGTAAATCTTTTTTTAAGTGTCTTTTTCACAGTGATAAGCATCATGCTGCCATCACCAGAATCAGAGATAAGAAATTACAGATGGAAAAAGCCTGCAAGATTGCCTTTCTCTGTAAGGAAAAATTTAGCCATCTGGGCAACAACAGAAAAAGAAAAATAAAGAAAGGGGGAAAAAGAAAAGGAAAGACCTGAGCTTGAGAGGGCCCTTGGGAATGGGCTGTGCTGCCTGCGTGGTTAACAGAGCAGTAGAAAGTTCATGCAAACACATGCCAACCCTCCCACATCCCAAAACTTCCATTTCTCCATCTATATTTTTCCTCCCCCACAGTTCACTTGAGCTCAACAGCCCCTGCATTGGTGCCTCTGTTCTTTGCCAGGAGCAGCAGTATCCAGCTCTGGCCTCTTGAGGAAATCTCTGCCTGTAGAAAGGTTTTTCTTGTCCCTTACATCAGGTTTGCAGGTATTTTCCTCACTGTTAAAATTCAATTTCCAGTAATAATTTCCAATTTAAAAAAATAATTGTAAATCAGTATAGTTAACAGAGGTATTTAATTTCTAGTTGGGACATTCTGAAGAGAAAATCTGTACCCTTTTTTTGGTGTTACTTTTTAAGTTAGATCTAGTTTCCCCATAGAAGCTAGTTCAGCAACAGCAGTAACTGTTGCAGTGGGTTGGCTTGTCTTTTGTGAATTTACTCAGTGATACTTGAATGTGCTGCTTTGTCCCCTTTGATTTTTATTTAGATTAGCTTTTCCTTGCAGGAGCACAATAAACCTTTATAGTTACAAGCTAAAATACTGTGGCCTGCTCTATATGTTATTCACAACTGCTTTTTCAAGCACATCAGCCTATAATGTTTGCAATAAAAGCCCACATTGAGAATTCTCTGTGGGCTTTAATTGCATCTGTTAAGTAAAATACTGAGTAATGAAAGTACCACAGGGAAAAAGTGGTCCTTTCTGTAGGAGGTTCAGTTGGTTTATGTTTGCCAAGGAGAAGGCGAGTGACATGAATTGGAGGTTCAGTGCTCACCCTTACAGTGCTCTATGAGCTTTTCGTTCGCTCATGAAGAACAGGGTATATGCTGCTTTTGTAAGAGTGTTCTTACAGCCCAGGTGACTATCACATAGTTTTAACACAAATACAAGACTGGTCAACTTGTTTTATGAAGAATCATAAAACAAAAGTTGGGGCTTACTGTTTGGGTTTTTTTATTTCTATATGCTAAGGCCAAGTACAAACAGTGCTGGAGCAGTTACCGGGAATGGTTGTCAGGGGTAGCTTTGGACCTGACCCTGCTAAGTGCAGAGACAGTCAGTTACAGTGCTGTAATGCTATCTTCTTTCATGGAGAATGTGTGATTATATTGTCTAATGGCCACACTTTATTCTGCATCCTGTAAGAAAATGAGGGCTTATGTCAGATGAGAAGGTAAATACTGGATCCACATGGAATGTGTTCACTGCCTTTGGTTGTGCTGAACTGCTCAGTTCAGTGTTGGGGAAGGAGAAAACTGCCTATAAATGTGCATCTGATTCCTTGCCACCTTTTTCACACTCTAAACCAAATATAGCTGTCACAGAAAACTGAATACAAAGAAGATGACTTCCTAAAATGATTTCTGGCTACACGCTCTTCATACTTTGCACAAGGTTTGAAAAGATCTGTTAAACCAGTGCTGAATAATTTAGAAAGCACCACTGCAAAGTTTTCAGCCCATCTCAGATTTGCTCCAGCAGCCCAATAATCCCCTCTGTGTCCCTCTGAGGCAGAGATCCCTGCACAAGCAATGATTCCCTCGGGCCCTTCAGAAGAGGCTGGGGGTGAAGAGAAGGAATACTCCCAGTTGAAGGAGTCAACCTTTTTATAACAATTATAATTGTCCCTTTATTGTCTTTTCTTCTACTTTCTCTGCATTTTGGTATTTAGATACCTTTGAGCTATCCTTTATTCCATTCTATTAGTCTTCCATGCCTTTCCATGAGAGTGTTTTTCCTGTTCCCACCTCAGATTCCTTTCAATGCTGCTACTTCTTTCTCTTCTGTAGATCTCTACCCTTTTCCTTCCTGACATGCCTCCTTTTCCCTGTGGTCTTGGGCAGCAACTTCTGCTGTTGGGTTTTAGGCTTGATCCCTCTCTTCTTTTCCATCTCAGGCTGGCTGGTGCAAATTTTCAGGTGGAGTGTGGGCAGAAAATAGCATAATACTGGGATAAAATCTTTAACATTCTGTACAAATACCAGTTTGCAATTTACACTCTGTATGAAGAATCACTGGAAATTCTGACATTATGTTATTTTTCTTGTAGATATGTACCTTAGCAGTAATTGTACATATTTCATGCATCTTGTTGCCTTTCAAAATGTCATGTTGGGTTTAACTGCATTGATAAAAGTTCTGCATCGAGTAAATTGCACAGATATTCTGGTCTATTTGACAGCACAGCCAAGCCCTTCAGTGTAGTTCAGGTCTGGTTTCCTTATTTAAGGGAGATTGATGTATTAAGAACAATTTTCACAGGTGAATGCAAAACCAGCAAGAAAATTTTACTACATGATGAGATGACTGAGCAAATTCGGTGTGGAAGGCAAAATGAGACTGGTGAAAAATAATGGTCCTATTAATATATTCCTGAATGTTAAGAGGTTAAAGAGCAATCCTTAAGGGTGGAATAAGAAGTAGAGGGCTTTTGCTGCGACAAGGGGGAATAAAAGGAGTAAGGCAATTGTATTTATACTGGAAGGCTTAGGTAATGAAACAGGATGCAAACAAAAAATGTGTAATCAATGTGCATGGAGGAAATCAGGCCTAAACTAGATCATGTCTTTTCAGGCAGTAACTATATAATTTAATGATGCTTCCTAGAAAGCAGATGGAAATCCATAAAGCATGTTAAATTGCTATCAGCCCCTTCCTCCATCTTGTATGATTCAGTGCATTTGATTTAGAAGGGAAATTGTGCTTCAAAATATGGAAATATATGATTCTGGTTTTCCTTTAAGAACTGTGCACCCAGCTATAAAACAGAAGAATATGTTCTCTAGCACAAAGGGGTCCCTCAGAACTTTATCAGTTCTCCAGCCTTCTTGAGTCTAAACACTTGTAGTAATTCTATTGTTGTTTGTGTTTCTTCTCTTTAGGCATGTAAATACTACAGTTCCCACTGGCATGTTGTGAACTACAAGTATGAGCCGTATTCAGAAGACTTTCGACACTTACCACAGTAAGAACTCGCATAAGTTCTCCTTTTTTACTATTTTTTCCCTTTAGGTTTGTGTCATTTTCTAAGCTTTGTCCATATTTGCACTTTCCTTTGTCTTCTATGCTTTGCTTGTTTTACCGTATTTTTAGTGCCTTACATTTTTAAAAAGGGGAAGTAAAGGTCCTTTAGAAAAGTTCAAGACTCTGCAGAATTCATTAGTATCAACAAACTCCATTAGTGCTGATTCAAACCCTTAGAAGTTATTTGTGTATTCAGAGCACAGTTGATACAGGGGAGGTGGCTTTTCGTTTTCCTTAATAATGCATAAATGTCACTCACCTTTCACTGGGATTAATTCTCCCTTTAGTTACCCTGTGTAACAGAGAGTAGGATTTCAGTGCTTTATAGCTGCATTGTGCAGAACTGGGCACAGTGTGTGCAGCACTGACGGTACAAGGCTGAAGAGATGTGCAAGAGTCAGGGTAAGGAGCATCCCTCCTGTGCTTGGAGGCAGAACATGAAAATCTCTGTGAAAGTGCTGGGAGAAGCAGGAACAAGTTCCTTGACTTGAGTGGAAAGAAATTAAGAATCTGGTGCTCATTCATATATGTGTGAGTTTCTACCCATATTCCTGTTTCTGGAAGGTTTGTATCCTGTCACTGAGAGTAGTTTTAGAGAGTAGTTAACAAATCACTAAGTGCCAAAATAAGCTGTGTTACTGCCTCCTTTCCTGGAATTTGAGTTGTTAAAATCATGATACTGAATAAAAAAGGTTTTTATGTGCACATAACACAGGGATGGGTTTGGGTTGGATGGAAACTAGTACTACCTACATTGCTTCAGGAACTGATAAACTGAGTCTTATGGCCCCTTTAGATGTTGTGTTCAGAGGGTTTTGCACTGCAAGCCTTCCCTCAGACCTGCATTTGCTCTTGTATGTCGGTATTTTTATGAACAGTGAACATGGTGGTACAAAGAGCCATTAAGAGCAGTTTTGCTAATCAGAGATTATAAGCATACCATTTCTTAAGTACCTGCTCTGCTGATTGGCTTAGAAAATTAATGCATTTAGTGCTCAAGAAAATTGTCTGCAGCACAGCAGTTTTCCATTTAACCTTAAATGTCTTCATGCTTATGAAATATGCATTCGACAGATGTGGATGCATTACTATGCACAAAAGTACGTTTTAGCTGATTACATACATCCTCTTCTGCAAAGGATATTTTAGTGTGGTGCTTAATGTGATTTGCTTTCCTGAGTTCATGGTCCAGGGTACCAGAGTGTCTTGCATCTTACTTTTTTCCCCCCTTGCATAGAGGATTATACTAACACAAGAGATCTTGTGTCTTGTATCACAACGTAGTGCTCAGGAATTGTTTGGATGCCATTGATAAAATTGATATTTTAGACACAAAGTTACAGCAGGTGTTGTCTGCATTTTGTTTGCTGAAAATTGCCATGACTTTTGAGCTTAACATACCTTTAACAGAGCTGGTTTGAGGTCCACTCTTTTCATACTTCAACCTTGATCTGCACATACATGTTACAAAGTTGGGTGATTTAGACTAAATCTTCTCATGAGAAATAGAGTGGCTTGTTATGTCCTTGTCATATTGTATCTCAGTCTTGATAGCTCTGGATGCCCAGTTTTTCACCTTTTATTTGATTTAAAGAAATCTGCTGTCACACTTCCAGAAATTTGAGCATGTTCTTGTATCAGTCTCTTTACAGGAAGCAGTGTTGGGCAACACTGGATGAGTGTTAAGTGTTTAGTGTTTAGCTTTGCGTCGTGGGAAAGGAATATAATTTACAATACCAGATCTAACTGTGGCTAAAGTAATCCCATTCACTGAGGGTGTGCTGAACCTTCCTGTGGGTTTTCCATGTAGAAACATACATACTGGGACTCAGCAGCTTTCAGCAGTGCTAAAGAACTTCATACTTGGTTGTGCTTGGGGCCATGCTGTGCTGTTTCACAGTCATGAAACATGTAAAGCGGTGGCTGCATGGTGTAGCAGATTTTTATCAAAGTTATTCCTTCTGAATCCTGACTCTTTCCAGTTGGAAAGCAGTTGCTATGATGCTGAGCACCTGGGGCAGGCAATGAGTGCTTAACTTGGTGCAATCCCACTGTAGCACCAGGCAAGAGCTCAAAGCCATGTGCATGACATAACCAAAATATTTAGCAATTGCTTTAGTTTTTCTTTGAGTGTGTTCCTCCTTGGAGATTTTTCTCAGCTTTTTCTACCCCTTAAATTCCTCTCTGTGAGCTCTCACTACCTCTTTTAAACCATGTTTTATGCTTTGTGCTGGTGTGTTCTTGCTTCTTGAGCAAGTGAAGGGTGGAGGAAGAATACGGGTTGCTTAGTGTGTGCTGTGCTGTCTGTCTGGGAGCAGAAAATAATCCTTAGCAAAATTTTTGCTGCTGTTTATAGGAAACCTAGAACACTTGGTAGATATTTCAGGTTTGGTGCCTTTTTTTTGTAAAAGGTGGGATTTGGCTTGAGATTTTTGATTTGGAGTCCTTTCAGGTGGGAGAGAGTGTTTATGTAAGAATTTTTAACAGCTGCTCTTGGTTGTATTGGAAAACCTGCAATGGATTTCCATCACAAATATTCTGAATATTAACACTTTTACAGATGTCAAAGATGCCAATAGATAGTAAATGTTCCTTTTATTCAAAATGTTGATCAGTTGTTTGCATTAAATAAGCTGAAAAACTGGCACACATTAAAGAGAGAATAAAACTCTCGTGTTCTGGGTGCACTTCTGGTGGGGTGGACATGTCATGGGAACAGTGGTTTTGAAAGGGGGAAAACACAGAGGAGATAGGTGTTGCTCATTACTCTGATTTCCTTATCTGTAATTTATGTATGAATGAATAAAAAACTCAAAACACTCAAAGTTATCTTTTTTCTTTTTTTTAATTGCAGAAAAGTCAGTCTTCCTGACAAATAATGGCATGTAGCATGACATCTTTTGAAGGTTTTCATATGATTACTAAAGATTTTAATGATGAGATTTATAATCTTTGGGAATTTGAAAACAATGAAAACAATTTGAAAACAATGTTGGAATTTTTTCAGACCACAGAAAAATCTATTTTTTTTCCATTCAAAAAAACCCTTTAATTTTTACCATGTGCATTTGACTGTTACTTAAAGTTTGGTTCTTAAGTATGATAAGTACTCTGGTCCTAAATACAGTTATGTATGTGCTTAAAATTAAGCAAATGCTAAAGTGCTTTGCTTTTTCATATTCAGTTGTGGGTTTGAGGATGCAGTATAAAGAACTTAAATGCATCACATCAAAAAGACATCTGTGTGTTTTGAAAAAGTACTTTAAGGCTGTCCTCATAATATTGAATATAAAAAAGTATCATGAAATCATGAAGTGATATAGAAGCTCTAAGATGAAAGTTCAAATGTTCTTGGTTAAGAAAGCTATTGAAGAGTTCAGTCCATTCATTTGACAGCCTTGGATGGGATATCTCTTTGGAAATTGTTTTAGATTTGTTGCCCATTATGGTGAAATACCAGTGAAGAGAACTGGTGTTTCATCATTTGTGTAGAACTGTTGCAGCTTCATAGTCTTGGGAAAAAAAAAAAAAAAGATACATGTGGCTTAACAAAAAGAAAGTGTTTTAAAAGTGTAGTGATTTTAAAAGAGACTATAGCATCACAGCAACGATGTTGCCACGGGGGCTTAGGATGGTGACCTCACTAAAACAGCAGGTAGACCTTTTGTTTTAATAAATAAATAAATATTTTTTCCTCCCCTCCCAGAAGTGAATGTAGACCAGAGAAACTGCCATCACATTCCTTTGAAATCGATCATGAGGATGCAGATAAGGATGAAGTATGTATTCTGGTTTTGGTGTGGGAGTTTTTGTTTGGTTTTGTTTTCCCCTGGGGAAGTTATTTATTGCTTTAATATCAAATAAAGAATGATAATGGAGGGTCATTATCTCCTATAAAATATTTCATATGTTAAATAGCTCTGAAATTAGTGAAACAGCTGTGTCTCATGTCATCCTGTGTATGGGAGGGCTATTAACAATGTCTTATTTTAAAAGCAATGAAAGGGTGATTATTTGTTATCAGGCAGATATTTACACGTTACAGTTTTCTTTTGTCTTGGAATTCAGAGAGCAAGTCCATGCAGTACTAATCATGTCTTCCATGTAGGATACAACATCCCACTCATCTTCTAAAGGTGGTGGTGGTGGAGGAGGAGGAGGATTAGCAGCAGGAGTTTACAAGTCTGGATGGCTTTATAAAGGGAATTTCAACAGCACTGTAAACAATAGCATTACTGTTCGGGTAAGGAAACAGCATTATTCTTTCCTTATTCCATTTGGATTTGTATTCCCCCACAGAGGCACAGTTTTTGCCATTGTCATTTAGCTGTTTATATCTCAGGTTTGATTACGTTGCTTTAAATGATAATAAAGTAATATTTCAAATGTCTGCAAAAAAGTGCGATTGAAGCACAGTCAGGAGTTGCCTGTTACTTAAACCCTGTGAATGAAGTATCAGTGAAAATAATTTGCAGTTATGATAATTTTCATGCTTCTTTTTTTCCCACCACTTCAGTCATTCAAAAAACGCTACTTCCAGCTGACACAATTGTCGGATAACTCCTATATTATGAATTTTTATAAAGATGAAAAAATATCAAAGGAGCCAAAGGGATGTATTTTTTTGGATTCTTGTACAGGAGTCGTACAGGTAAGTTCCAATTTATTTCATTGGAATGTTTTGAGTGGTGGATACATCTAAAAAAGGCAAGTGGAAGAACATGTTCATTAACGGCATATTGGTCTTGTTAGCAGTTTCCAGAAATGAAAGCCCTATTGGTTTTGTGCTTCAAATTGGTGCAAGTGCTCAGACGGACAAGTTACAAAACCCACAGCTCTCTGAATGACTTTGAGCTCCTGTTAGACAGAGGTTGAATATCTAAATTGTAGTAAACATCCCAGAGAAATCATCTCCACATAAAATACAAAATTCTTTGAATATAATTCTGTTGTTTTGGAAGAATGACCCTGCAGGCATTAGACTTAGCTGGATGTTTCCTTTATATAGTTTCTTTTTTGAATCTTGTACTACTTTCTTCTGGAAGAAATTTTTGAACTTGGAATTAAGTGTTGAAGATTAGCGTTCAAACTCAAGGTCCACATACCATATGGAAGGAGTTTTATAGAGGAGCAAACTGAGAAATGGTACCTTGGGTTTTTTTCCTGTTAACCAATCAGGAAGAAAATAGTTGGCCTTAGATTTGAAACAAAGACTTTGCTGTAGATCTCATCTGCTTGCCAGAAGTCTGAAGTGCAGATGGAAAAGTGGATATTGAAGTTTTCCTGCTCTGCCTGATGTTCTAAAGATTCAGCATGCAAGATATATTGCTCTATTAGATAATGTCTGATAGTGTTTCAGTACCTGATTTAAAGATCTTGGCCATGTGTATAAGGGGAAGTGCATAATATAGAAAATAAATGCATTAATTTGAAATGCTTTTTGTCCTTTCTGAGAGTTAAATTGAAACATAGCATTTTTCTTCATAGATTGTGCATGAGCAAGTATACATAATGCACTTTACAAATAATCTATCTTTAAAAGTTTTGAATGGCCACTACCTAAGATTCTTGGCAGCATGTTTTCAACTTCTACCTCTTAGTCAAGCCACATTATATATATGTAACAGGCTGTAGTAAAGTTTTAGTCCTTGTTTTGCATTAGTGTGAATGTCTGATTGGAGGATTAGAGTGATTTCAGGATCAAGAAAAATATTGAACACCCAAGAACCAATTGCTACAAAACTCAACCCTATTCTTACCTTATGTTTGACGAACTAAAGTTTATAACCCTGAAAGAATATTCACCTCTGTAAAGCACTTGAGAGGAAAATTATTTCCTACCAAGAGAATTTCCAGTAGCAGAATTAAAAAATAACACACATGGACACATACACACACACACACAATCCCAAGTCAGTTCAAAAAGCCAAGATTTGTCTGACCCTGTTGACCCAAATAGCTCCAGAAGAAGTAGTTCAGTCTTAACTGATTCCTGATCTGGGTCATGACATGTAATATGAGAACTGGAGCAAGTGATTAGCAACAGATTGCATAGGAATCTTCTAAATCATCTCTTCTGCTGGAAAAAAAATGTTCATGGAACTTGATTCTTGGAGTCTTTGTTTCTCAGTCTCCTCCTCTGCTAATCAGTATCAGATTTTGCTTCTGTTCCTCTTAAATAAAAGTATCACTATCATCTCACCATCTGGCTTAGAAACTTCTTAATCATTTGTTCATATAGGACTGTGCAGAAAAGTCATTATAATATGCAGAACTACAGGAGACCACTATCATGTTATTTGAGACTGTTAAGGAAGAAAAATAAAATTGAGTTAAACGGCCAGTTATGGGGTGGATAATTTTTTCTTAGTTCATCAGCATTACTCCAAGGTTAGATCTATCAACAAAGTGATGGCAGTTTTCTGAAATATTGAAATCAAATTGGTGGCACTGATGTTCATCATCAGTTCTTTTAAAAGTCTGATGAGGTAATAGGAGTAGGATGCATTACTGCTCTGTCAAATATAAGCAAGGAGAAGAGAAGATTGAGGCAACTGCTTCCTTAAGACTAAGACATATATGCCTCGCTGATTTGGTAAATTTGAGAAATGAAGCACATTATATCGGATCACATCACTTTGTTTAATTTTATTGAGCTGCTTCAGGAACTAAGTACCTGTTCATTCTTATGACAGAAATTGATAGATTAATCATCTCCTGCAGGTAAAATCTGGTGATACAGAACAGATCTCAGAATTCAATCTATTCTGAGTATACTGGGCATTTGATCTTACTTTGTACTCAAAAACGATAGTATTGCAGTGACTGACCAGCACTATACCTCACCTTTGCCTTTTGTGAAGAATTGTTGAGATCCCCTTAGTTGTTTTTAAAATCCTTCTAAGACAAAAGTAGACATGGGAAGTACCCATTGTAGTATTTAATGTGCAGGAATTTGTCCTGTTGCAATCTCCTGGAAAGTCCTGTTCCCACTGTCCCCCAAATATTTATATGACTTGGCAGTACTTTGGTTTATCTTTTTGAGTGTCTGGTGTGCTGGTAAGGTGTAGGAGTTTTGTTCTTTAGAGCTGTTCTCTACAGACCACTCCAACCCATGTAGCAGTGCTGCACTTTGTGACCATTGTTCCATTTATTGTTCCATGTGGGAGGTATTCCCTTCTGAAGTATTGTCCAGTCTTAGATTTCTCTCTGTATATGGCCAAATATAAGACTTATGTTTGGCCCTAGAAACTCTTAGATGCACAAATTGGCATAAATTTGCGTTAATATCAGTCTACTGTGGATTTTATTTAAAGCCCCTAAAGTTTGCTTAAATGTAATTTTTAAAGAGTGGCCATGTACAAGTCTGTCTTATGGATGCCTTTTTCAGTACCTTTTTGTATTAATTCTAGTGTTTGTTTTTATTTTCCTTTTGTTCCACCAGAATAACAGGCTTAGGAAACATGCCTTTGAATTGAAAATGAATGACCTCACATACTTTGTGCTGGCAGCTGAAAATGAGCAGGATATGGATGACTGGATTTTCACTCTCAACAAAATCCTGCAAATAAATCCGGAGGGAACCACTCAGGAGAGGAAAAGTGCAGATCTCACTGATCTGAAACTTGGTGAGAGTGAAAAATCTCTTGTATTGTTGGGGTTTTTTTTAAACAAATGAAAAAAAATGGAACCTTCAGCTATCAGTATTTAATCATTTTAACTGCCTAAGTGTGTAATGGATTCTGTACCTATTGATTTCTGATGAAGCAGCACCAGTCTTGGCAATTCCTGAACAATGTCAGCTAACTCCCCTCAGATCATTTTCAAAAGGCTGGAGGGAGGTAAAACTGTTCCCCACAAAGTCAGCAGGAGCAAAGTGGCTCTGCTTTGCATATGCAGCTCTTTTTCAAATTTAGTCCTCTCTGTCAATGATCTTTCTAGTATTTTGTGTTTTACTGTCCTGGAAGTCCGTAGGTTTTAAAGAGTTTTGTGCTGGAGAGTGGTTAGATCAGTTCTTTCTCCAGCATTTTGTTTTCTTTAAAAAAAATCCCAGCTGTGGTATACTGCTCTTTCTCTGAAAGCTTATTGACTTTTTACTTCTTGCTTTTTTGAGCTTGCATATTATGCTCTCACTGTGGAAGAAAGAATTGGATGTTCTGTTATACTGCAGTCTTCGTGTGGCAGTAACTCATTCCTCCACATAATAAATCCACATCCAGTTTGGATGAACTCCAGCTGAAATTCTAAGGCTGAAAACACTTGAAACCTCAATACAGATGTAAAATGTGTGTGCTCCGGGTTAAAGCTTTGAATCCACATGCATCTGAATCGTAGGGACATTCAGAGCTAATTAAAATCTTTAGCTTGATGTTTATAAGTTCTAATTTTGGAATAGCAGGATACTCTTCATATAGCCAAAGATGTTTTTCTAACTTGGAGGCACAAGAGACTTGCATTTGAGAATCAGAGAAGTACTTTCAAAAATACCACCCGTAAGGGATATTAATGAAACAGGAAGAAATATGTGCATAAAAGGTCAAAAACACAGGCTAACAGAAAACAGAAGTCTCTGCTGGTTAAAACAGCTGATAACAAGCAACAGGAATGTGCTATGGAGTTAACTTGTCAAAAGACAGGAGGGTTTCTTGGCAGAAGAGGCCTAAATGGCTTTAATGACTTCTTTCACGTGGGGCTGAATTACCTAGTGAAAACAGAGCACTCCGTGGTGAGCTAAGTGAAGCACAGGGCTTGTGTACAGTGCTATTTTCTGGATCCATAGATTTGCAGCTCACAGAGTCCAGATAGCATCCGTCCCCAAAGGGCAGGTAAGGTCCTGCCTGCCTCACTGAATGCTGCCTTTACTGGGAATCCGAAGTCTTTTGGTTGACATAAACCCCTGGTGTTGCATCAGAAGGGATTGAGAGAAAATAGTGTCTTTGTCATGGGCATGAATATTTGTCATGGATGAATGTGTTGGATGTTTCACTCAGTAGTCAGGCCTGTTGTTTGTAAGCTTAAATATAGACTAAGTTACAGTGAGCAACAGAGGGAGATGAGGTTGAGGAGGACAGAGATTTACATTCGAATCACTTCCATTTGGTAGCCTGATAAGACTGAATGGAATAAAAAGAAATAATGTGGAATGAGGGGTTTTTATCTGTTAAACCCAATGGTAATAGCAAGAATAATAAAACAGTTTTGTGTGCTTTTTTCTTCTCTTCAAGACTCTGCAGAAGTTTTGGTGAATTATGATTGCTCTCAAGAAGAAATAGATTCTTCAGAGAACACCTTGCACCCAGACTTCACAAAAGTAATGGATGTTATATTTTTCTTTACAAGTTTAGTGGAAAGAGCTTCCTAGGTGAAAAATGGCTGCCAATAGGTGATCATTAATTTTGTGAAATGTTGAAAAATACAGTCTGTTGCAATTGTTAGAGACATGACAAATGACATAAATAATCTTCTTTCTGTACAACTGATCATTTTGTTTAAGTGAGAAAGTCTCCACCAGATGTAAAGAAAGTAGGTGCTCCACAGACTATTTTGATTTAGACCTGTGAAGTCAGTAAGGGTCTGGTCTCCACAGTTATCTGTGAAATATTTGCTCATGTTAACTGCATTTCGGAAGAGTTTGGCCCTTAGAGAGCCAAGATTTCCTGTATGACTGGCAAGGAAGTGAGCTCTGAACTGTTTATTGCCTTCTGTAACTTCATTGAAAGATACATGTGCTATCAGGGGAGGCATTTTGTCCTCTGAAGCTCATAAACTGCTTCATGTGGATGAGATAATTGTAGATGGTGCTAAGAAGCATTTTCATGAAAAGCTAGATTGGAAATGCTTCACTGCTTTCCCTTAAATGAATGTACAATCTGTTTGTAGTCTTCTGCCAGTGAGCTGCTCTAATACTCTCTGTCTACAAAGCCAAATGCTGTTTGAGAATGTTACACAGATTTGAACTGAAAGCTGTCTATGCAATTGAGGACAGAATTTTACTTTAGGTCATATTCATATATCTGAAGTGGTCACCTAGAATGTGAAAAAGAAAAAAAGAATCAAATCACCTAACAAAATAAAAAACAAAACAACCAACCAGATAAAATGTGTCTGAGTTTATGTATTAAGGGCAACAGAATTATTTGATCATCTCATCTGTGGATGGAACCTTTCTAATGGTTTGTTTGATGCAGATGTCCCAAAGGTGTCTTACAGTTATCTCAGAGACCGGTGGTGCCTGCAAGGCTAAATGAGATGGTCTGCTTGTTTTGTGATGCTCGTTCTGCCCTTTATATAGATAGTTCCTGTTCCCCAGCCCTGGCTCTATAGACCTGGCTGCAGCAGTGTTCTGTGGCCTCTGCTTAGTCCATGGCAGGTAAATCTCCCATCTCTATCTAAACCAGTCCACCAAAGCCACATCAGGACCTGCTTCTGCAGGTCAGGCCATGGACAGTGCATGTTGGGAAGTGAATGCACAGCTCTTGGTCTTGCTGGGCTGCTGCTGCTTGTTACTTAGTGTGTGTTGGTAATGTCATGTTGTTGGAGAAGACATAAAACACTGAATGGGACCTAAACAAGAGAATAGCCTTTGCCATGTCAGCTAAGGTTTGTACTCAGTCCTAGGCAGCCAGAAAAGATGGACACTGTTCATAGTTCCGAGATTGAAAACTAGAAGAAAAAATTAGGAAAAACAAAGTGCAAAGAAAGACGGAAGGAATTGAGCATGTGTAGACTGAGAAAACAGGTTTCAGAGATATCCCAAGGGATCTTTAAAGGATAAGGGAATGTGTAGGGCTTACTTTGCATATTGGATAAATGGGTTTAAATAGCAGGGAAAAAAGTTATCACAGTTAGACATACGGATAAACTTTTAAAAGGTAGAGCACCAGGAAAGCACCAGATGGCCTCAGGAGGTTGTTAAGTTGGTTTTGTCAGAGAGCTTGCTAGTAACTTAAGCATGTGTCTGTCAGAAAGAAAGTGGGTATGTCTGTGGCAGAGGGTGGATGGGAGAGGACTGCCAGTGTTTTGGGTGGCACTGCAGTCTGTGTTCTGCCCAACCTCTAAGGCTGTTTGCCTCTCCTTCCCCTGGCACAGGTGTTCTTCGGTGGGGCTGGTTTGTTGGGGGTTTATTTCCCTCAGCTTGGGAATCTCTAAACTGTTTTTGCTGCAGTGATCTGACCCCTTACTCAATAGATAGCATACGTGAATATACAAGAACTTGAATTACTTAATTGATCTATTTTGGGATTCTTCAGAAATATATCGTGGCCTGAAAATCCCTGCTTCACAAGCAGAGTGCTTGGCGGTGCTTTGGGATAACTGCTGCAGAAGTGGGAAGTGTTGTTACAAGTGAAACATTGATCATTCATTTAGAAGTCTAAGAACTCTATGGATTTCTGTCCTTGTGTGGAAAACTGATTTATTATCTGTCACCACAGTACATCACAGAAACAGAAGAAACAGTGAAAGCTTCTCGAAATACAGAGCGACTGAATCTTTTCTCTTTGGATCCTGATATAGCAGTAAGCAATTTAAATTTTTTTTACAACTTCTTAGAAGTTTTAAAATACAGGTGGCATGAGCTGGCTGGGTTAGCTGAGCCAGCAGAGTGGGTTGTAGCTCAGCAAGGAAGCCTTCAGCTGTGAAGAGGGAGGAGAGCTATCTCTAGCCCATAGAGATTTCTGTATAGGCTCTACACTCTGATTGCAGAATGGCTGAGGATGGCAGTGACCTCTGGAGGTCACCTAGTCCAGTCAAGCTAAGCTCTGAATTAGCTTAAAGCAAGCATTAAAGCAAACTTGCTTGATTTAATGTCAGAATTCAAAGAATGTTATTTCTTGCAGTGAATGTGATTTAAATGGAAATTTTATTTTAGTTAAAAACAGAGCTTAAGTAAAATTGGGATCAGTATATATTCAAACTTAAGCCTGCTGCCAATCAACTGTAATGCCTTTAATAAAATATTAAGCAAATTAAAATAGTGATGTGGCATATAAGTAATGGGAAAGAAGGGGAGAGGCCTGGAATCTCAATCTAAAATGTGGTTTTAATAGTCTGCAAAGGTGAGGTTTTTTTAAGCTATATGAGGAAATTAAAAACTAAAGTTTCAGAAACAGTAAGCAAACAAGAAAAAGTTTGACCTAAAATTATAGAAAACCTAATTTGAGTCCCTAATTCTGCCTCTGACGTTTATGTCCTCAGGCAATCTTTTTGGTTTGCTTCCTAATCTGCAAATTAGGAACAACACTCATTTACTATAGTAAAATAAAGATACCTGCAGTGACTTTTTGAGGTTTAGAGGTGCTTCAGTTATTGCCAAGACCTTTAAAAAGCTTACTTAGTTTTGGAATATGATGCATTTTCCTATGTATAACAAATTTCCCAACTCATTTCAGGCATTGAATCCTCAAAAAAAGGAGATTCCAGGGACAAACTCAGTGATAAAGCCATTTGAAGAAAAGCCTGCAAAGAGGATCCTGATAACCTGCAAATCCCTCAGTTTGAATCTCCAGGCCTGTGTTACTGAAAATGAAAATGATCCTTCAACCAATGTAAGCTTTTCTTATTTCCCTGTGATTTTTCTCTTTTTTTCTTTTTTTTTTTTTCACTCTTTCTATGCACGTGTTAGTTTGAGAAGTGAAAGGAAAGCTGTGTCACACACACATACTGCATCCACTCCTCCTCCCCTGACCATCCCTTTGGATTGAATAATGAAACTGATATCTCAAAGCTGATTTAGATGGCAGATTTTTAGCTACAGTTCAGTGGAGAATTAAAAATGTTTAAATCCTTGAGGATTCTTAACAATTGCTATAAGAATAACAAGTTTAACCTGCCAAGACCTATGTAGTGAGGCAATTGAATATCAGTTGCTGGTGAACTGGGGTTTTTTTTGCTTTTCAGAGAGAGACCAGGAAACAAGCAGATTAAGTTACAGGAGAGAAGGCAAAATAGAAAGGACAGACTGTTTCATCTGGAGAAAAAATCCAGCTAAAAACAGGACAAAACAGAAAATTTTGCTTATTCTTGCTGTAAGAAAAAAGGGCAGGAAAAAGTAAGATGCAGATGTCAGTTTATACCCTTTAGTTAGTTCTCCTCTGAAGTAGGAAAGTTATGTCAGTGTCCCGACAACTCCACTTTCATATATTACATATGAGGCATTGATTTTGTTTGTTGATTTGTTTGTTTTTCATTGGAAGATGACCTCTACGGTGAGTGCAAATTCAGCATGATGTAATCAATATCTTTTTTTGGCAGACTGGAATAACTGTTTAAATAAAGTCATTATAACTGCACCAAGGGCATGCAATATTCACTCCAGAGGCTGAAAAAGCATAGAGCATTGTACCTGCTGCACTGCTCTTTATCACCACAGTTTTAAGATTCTGATTTCTGACAGCTCAGGTGGTGTTATTCTGAGGCTGATGTATCCTGCCAGAACTAAGGATGCTCTTTGAGGGTTACTTTCAGTCACAGGACTGAATTCCCTGGTACTATGCCACAGGATAAGTGGGCACTGTCAGAGTGGCTTGAATGCTCTTGGTTTCCCAGCAAAATGGAACATGTGTTTCCCACAGAATAATACACCCACGCTTTTGTGTTTGTACCAGTAAACATTTTTCATCTCCTTACATTTGTCATCTTTGTCTTGCATTTCTGACGATCCCTGGAAAGCCCACACTCACTCTTCCTGCTTTTATAATTACTCTGAATCTACACTTTAAAAATCCTGCAGTGTGTTTTCTGGGGCTCTATTCGTTTACTCTAATAACTAGTTATTTGGTTTTGATTCTGTGAGTTTCTAAGCTGTCAATTCCTGTTCTGGCACCCTGTTAATGAACTGTCTTTAAAAGTCCCTAAAATCACATGGCTGGAAAGTAATTTGGGGTGTGTGTGAGCATGTGTTTTTAATGTATCTCATAATTTGTAAATAGTATTTGTTTGCTTTCTGTTTTTCTAGTTACAGAAACCCATGAAAAGACAGACTTTACCCCTATCCTCTCAGTTACTGCTATATTATGTTTCTGGTATTTCTCCAGATAGAGCCTTTCTTTGTGAGCGTGGCACTGTACGACGTCAGGGATGGCAGGAAGATCTCTGCTGATTTTCATGTGGATTTGAACCACAGTCTTGTTAGACAGATGATTTCAGGTTCCTCGTGTCCATTAGAAAATGGTGCTGTTGAAAATATTGATTCAAATGAAATGGAAGAACCACAGGTCAAAGGGTTCCCAGAAGAGTGGCTGAAATACCCAAAACAGGTATTCCATATGTGACTAGCATGAGTTAGTGACTTGTGTGACTTAGTGTATCTTACTGGAGAATTTATGTGCCAGGGGTTATTGTTGTCAAGAAAATTATTTCTTTGTGTGTCAGTTGTACTTGTATACAGATGCTCGATTTCTGAGCTCCCTGTGTAGACTTTAAGACCATTTGCAATCAAAGCTTTTATAAAGTGTCTTTTATAAGTGTCTCTTATTTAGAGAACCCAGCCATATTTCCTGTGCTCTTTTGGTCCCTTTGCTGACCTCTCCCAGCCAGCTAAACAAAATCACATCTCAAAGCAACACCTAGATGCTGCATTAATCTCAAAGTGTTTCCACATTCTTGCTACTGTTGGAAGCTGAGTGCTGAGGCAGCATGTATTGCCTTTTCTCCTCCCTTTCATTCCCCTGAGGAATGACTGATTTAGGCCTGCTTTTAAGTAGTGCCCAGGAGGAACAGTTAGGTTAGGCCATGCTAACGTGGTCACACTGCTTTTTGACTCGAGACAGTCTGATTGCAAGGTGCTGCATGGGCACGAGCTTACTTCAGCACTAGGACAAAGAATTTCTTGTCCATCTGGCTGTATTGAATAAGTAGAGATAATAATCCTTAATAATCCTTTCTGGATTTGATTTGTTACTGTTTCGATCAACAGAGAGCACTGGCAATATTTCCTTTCTCTAGTGTACCTGTATACTTTTGAACTGTTCTCTTTTTTTATCCACAGGCTCTTTTCTCCATAAGTAATCCTCACTCTGAGATTGTACTAGTGGCAAAAATAGAAAAGGTGCTTACAGGAAACATTGCCAGCAGTGCTGAACCTTACATTAAGAATCCTGATTCTTTTAAGGTAATGTAACAGGAGCATCAGTTCCTTCTTTGGAAGCTTCAGCCTGTTGGAAATTGAAGGCAGTGCAAATTGTGCTGACAAATCTCAGCAGCATGTGGTTGCTGAGCAGGACAAGCTCCCAGGAGGCCCATGCTTCAGAAAGCAAATGTCCATGTTCCAGACTCAAAGAATGAAGCACCATTTTGTCTGCAACATGCAAATCCATTTGTGGTACATTCCTATGCTGCTTATGACTTAGCAGAGGGATATTCTCTTTCAGCAATCTTTTAGAAATTATGAGCTACTGAACTTTGTACATGAGCAAAGTTGGGATAGGCACCTGTCTCTCTGTGAGAGCACACACTGCACCTGCATTGGGTACATTACAGAAAACTGGAATAACAGCTTTAATACAGTTCTGACTAAAGGAGTGGTGACAGGGTTTAATTTGTCAGCAGCATCATATTCCTCCTGTGATATCTTTGCTGTTCACCCTGGAGCCTTTTGTTATGGACAGTATCAGGCCAAATTATTTTAGGGACACTATAGCCACTTCAGCAGAGGAGTGCTTAGATGTACCTTGTGCAGCATTTAAGGTGTTAGAATGATACTGGTGAAATAATTCACATTTCCTTTTTTGTAGTGTGCACAGAAAGTGTTAAAATCAAATAAACAGTTCTGCAGCAAGCTGGGGAAGTATCGCATGCCATTTGCTTGGTCAGTGAGGTATGTATTCATCCTTTTCATGATTTTATAAGCATATTAGAGCTTATTCCCTTGGACTTCTATCCTTTCATTCTTTTCAATTTTTTCTGCCTGAAGCTAAGCAAAGCTTTCTCTCTGGTCCAGGACCCCAGAATATCCTGCAGCTTTATTGTTTCATTGCCCTATTTTCCTTGCAGCCAAACATCAGTTACTTGCTCATTAAATGTTACTGTGGTGGAGTCTTTTCTTCAGGTATGTAGTGAAGCTGCCAGAGAGTAGCAAAGGTAGCTGACAGAATATCAATTTATCACGAGCTCCACCTTTCATTGGGTGCTAAAAATTGCCAAAGAGATTTCAAAGTCTCAGTTCTCACAAGAATTTCCTGCAAAGATAATTGTATTCTGAAATAGAGTTGCAAAAGCCCCCAAGAAAGTAGGTGTATAGGTGTGAAGCTCTGTTCTTGTTATGATGCCTGTCAAATTTTAAGAAAAATCGAACCAAGTACTTGAAGTGCTTTGGGGGTGATATTGAGGTATTATGGTTCAGATACTCTTGTGTTTTTTGTGGCTAGCAAGTAATGGAGAACTTTTATTTTCTCATTTGACAGGTGA
This sequence comes from Climacteris rufus, assembly GCA_013398175.1. Lineage (NCBI taxonomy): Eukaryota > Metazoa > Chordata > Aves > Passeriformes > Climacteridae > Climacteris > Climacteris rufus. The sequence goes on along the minus strand of VZRZ01003487.1, from coordinate 114,435 downwards.
GTGCAGTGACAGTAATGGATTTTGTTCGTTCTCCTTCTGTATAATTTCTTGCTGGTCTCACCTAAAGATTGATACATCCCTGTGCCTTTTGGTCCCCTTTTACCAAATATGGCTTTTTTTCTGTTTGTTCTCTCTTCATGTTCCCATGTAATTCCTTTCTCTGTTCATTCCCTTTTTTCTTTCTCAGTCTTCTGTAATTTCTTCAACTTACTGCTGCCCTGGGATGAGAGAGCTCTTTGATGGAGACCTTCCTGTGTGTCCCTGTGACAGCTCTCCCTTCTTCCTGCCATGCATGACCAGGGATATAAATTTTTATATTCGCTATAAAAAAGAAAACTGTCAATTGCCAAGTGAAAACATTCCTCCTTCTCTGTGGCTTCTGTTCTCACAGTAGCAGGCCAGGTGGAGAGCTGCCTGAAGCTGTAGGAAAGAAAGGAAAAGAAAGTGCTGGGTGAAAAAGTCATGTTGTGGCATTGCCCATGGCTGTGAGAGAGAGCTCTGTGGTGTGTGCTTCTGGTGTGGAGCACAGAGCACCAGCAGGGCACAGTTTCCCATGACATGTACAGGGAAAAGCTTCTGGTTTTAGAGTATGGTGCTTAGATGGCAAAGAAAAAACATGCAATGAGGTTTGGCTATTTGAAGAGTTCATTTATTTTTTATTTACATACCTTTTTGTCAATATCCAGTAAGAATAGGAGAGGTAAGTGAGTGCTCAAGAGAAGGGCAGATAATGCATTCTGATCTGTCATCGCAAGCTCAAGGATACTCATAAATATTTGCTACTTCTGTGTAGCCAAAGAACCATTCACCAAAATCATATTGATGGGTTGACAGAGACTTTTACCATGTAACAGACTGTGCAATGGCAGGAGGTGCAGGCTTGGCACCTGACTGACCTGAAGCTTCTTATTAACTCTGTACTCCCTGCGTGTGCTCTGTGGCAATACTGTCAGTGATATGCCCTGCAACTTAGCCCTTGCTGTAGCTATCTTTAGCTGGCATGATGATTTTAACTAGTTCAGGCTCTGGCTGGGCACTCTGAGTATAAAGAAGGCTAGAACAGTCTTCCACAGCTTCAGCAAATCCTGCTGAAAATAAAATGCAGAAAGGATTTCTTCTCATTTTGAAAGAAGTGCATTTTCCTTTCTTAGGATAATCCAAGTGTCAGTCCCTTGTTGCCTCGTGGTGAGAGGGAGTGGGCAGAATCAGAGTTTGGGCTGTGCCCACTCCTCTGGTTCTCAGATGCTGAGCTGTGTGTGCCACAGCTGTACTGCCCAAGTGCATTATGCTAACCAAGTGCAGTGTGTGCCTCAGCCCAGAACTGCAGCTCGGGTCTGTGCTTGCTCTGCTGAAGGAAAATCTTAACAGACATGAGTTTTGCTGCTATCCCTGTGAGGCAGAGAGCACCCTAAATTCTTGTTGAGCTAGGGTGCATTGAGAAAATTCAAATTCCACACTCATTTACATCTGCTTGTGTAACAGCATTGATCAGCACTGACTTTGGTAAAAGCAAAGTATAAAATCTTTTTCTGTTATCACAGCTTGAAAATAGAAGTTTCCACGTGAGGCTATCTCACTACAGGGGGAAAAGCTGGTTTGGCTATGCTAAGTAGCAAAACCCTGGGTTTGGAAATGTGTTTTCCAGTTAGTTCATTCTGGCATTAACCACACTCCTGTTTTTGTGTGGAAATTTTCCCTCCTTAAAGCAGTTACAGATGGCCACAGTGTGATTTTTACGTAGACATTCAGCAAGCCAAACTCTTGACAGTTGAGTATTGCACATGTGACTGAAACTCTTAATTAGCTCCTGTGGCACCAGTTTGTTAGCATTGCTCAAAAGCATGACTCAGGGTTCTTCCCTGATTTCCTGCTGGCATTGGTGGGATCTGGTGTCTGTGTGCTCTCACAGGTATAATTACAGCATGTGTTAGAATTACAGTGTGTCAGATTCTCATATTCCTGCCAAAACTGCCAAAGTTTGCAAATATCTGCCTCAGCTACATATTGTAGATGTGGGAGGAAGAAGCTTCATTCACAGAGATTAGTTTTTACACTCTTGTTCCTTCAAACCTTCTCCACCCTTGTACACCTCATGTTTTAGTGCCTAATATTTGAATCCTTCAGCAACTTGTGCAGCTGCTGATTCAGTTCAGCTGTCATAGACTGAGGTGGTTGAAGGTAGTGAGGCTGCACTGATTTCCAGTAGCTGCAGATCTTGCACTGAGTGTCTAACCCTGGAGGTGAGCCATTTTTCCAGGAATCATGAAGCACTGCTTCAAAAGTACCTTTTTCAATGTTAAATTATGAACAATGTGTAGGCTTTTTGTGCTCAAAGAATTTTTAGGATTGTGGGCTTTCAACTACCAATGTCAGAAGAGCAGAATCATGTAAACACAAGAAGTACTAAGATGATGTTTCAGTTTCCTTAGTGTAATCTATTAATTTGTTTTCCCCTAAACTACCACCTTTAGAATCTCTTCAGGATTTTAGTTCTGTGAAATTTTTCTTACTAAAATATCTCTAGTAAATAAGTACCTGGCAGTAAGGCATTGTTAATGTATTAGACAAATATTGGGACTCTTGGATTGCAGCAATTTTTAAGGCATTTCCTTGTTTTGATGTGACAGTTGTCATTCTCAAGAACCGTCAGTAAGTTCACTGTGACAAGGAGCACTCTTGTTCCACCTGCAAGGATCTAGCAAAACATGGGATTTCAGATGTAACACCTTCAATATTTGCTGCTCCAGCAATTCTTCAGCTTTATGAACTCATGGAATGGAGACACCAGTACAATTTCACCAGCAGAAAGCCAGCTAACTCTGAGTTATAAAACATACCTTTTTAAGAAGCGTTATCTTGTTTTCAATGGACATCTAAATTATTAGTGTAGTGGTAGGAACTTTGTATAAATGGAGTACTGTGTGTAAGTTGGAGAGATAAAAATACTTCCCTGTTTTGTTTTGTGGTTTCATGCCTTTAATTTTGTTCTGGGTGCATTATTTTGGCTGGGATATGCTGCTGGACCAGCAAGGATCAGTTCTAGAAGTGGAGCTTATGATACCCAGGGAGCAGTGGTTGTAAGCAGGATGACTCTGTAAAGCCCTTCTGACTCCAAACCAGAGTGGCCAGAGGGGAGGAATGGACAATCCATGGAATCTTTTGGGTTGGAAGAGACCTTAAAATCATGATGCTGTGTCCCTGAGTCTTCTGAAAGGCAGTGCTCAATACCACTAACGCACAGTGAGCTACTTCCAGCTTCTTTTTCCCTTTACACTTATATCCCAGGCCCTTCCTTAGTGAGTGCCTCTACACCCTGCTGCACTGAGCAGGGGTTTGCTGGGTGTCAGAACCTTCACTGAAATTAGTCAGTAGTCTCCAGCAGAGCCTGGGTTTGCTCAGCATCACATTGCAGAGCCCAGTGGCACAGCGGAAATCGCTCACCAAGTGTTTCAGTCCTCTCTGTCAGTCTGAAGGAGGAAGCAGTGCTGAGTCCAAGAAATATCATAGTGTCATACTGTAGTAATTATTAAATCTTTTTTCTTTCCTTTTATTTTTTTTCCCTGACAGCAGTTTAATAGAATTGGTAAAGTAAGTGGTGGCTGCCAGAAATTAGGTCTGGTTTCTGCCTAGTAAAATTTTTGACATGGTGTGTTGGTGCAGACCTTATTCCCTCTAACAGCTGGAGGCAGAAATCTGATCGAAGTGAGTTGGTCATTGTCTACAGTTGCAAAAAAATGCAATAGGGTGGTTTCTCTGAGTTAATTAAGATATGGTGCATTTATACTTATTCTTGGGATCCTCTTCCAAAGGTTTCCTTCATTATTTTGCATCTGGCAACAATTTGTCCTGGCATCAATTCTTCTTCTCACTGGCAGTGGAACAGAGAAGTAAATTAAGGAAACAAGATTGGCCAAATGATTCACAGAACAGCACTTAGTGTCAAGAACATTTTACTTTTGTTAAGCAATGTTTTTTTCATACTACAGTTGAATCCAAGGTTCATTAATTTGGATAGCTGTTACATTATCCGGTCCAGCCAGCGTGTGTGACCCTTGAGGATATACAAAGGGCACTGGAATGTCTTAATTAAATGCTGCAAGTGTCAATGAGCAGGAATGGAAATGTCTGAAAATGTTTTCCTGTGCACACAACAGCTGATACTTATTGTTCTCAGTTATAGGTGGATATCCTTTTATTCAATTTCATTTGGCACTTAGTAGCTGGTTCATCAAAAATTGAGTTAGTGCTCCACAAACTTGTTTTTTGAAGGACTGCTAAGCCACAGTGAGTTGGTGTTGTGTTCCTGGAAGGCACAGGAAAGATTTAATGCACAGGAACATTCATTGAGGTGTCTAACCTGGTTCTGCAAAAACATGTGTTCCTGTATGTGGTGAGAGGTTGGAATTTGACAGCTTGCTATGATTTCTGTTATTTAAAATTATAATGTTTTTCCTTGGATAATATTTCTTGGATGAAACTACCTACTGATGTAATGAATTCTTCAAAATGATTCCTTGAAATAAGGAGTCAGTCTCTCTGCTGAAGTGAGGAGTCATGTCTGTGGTGGCTGAGCAGGGTGGTGAAGTCCCATCGGGTGCAGGGCAGTGGCTTTCACTCAGACCAGGTCTGAAGTCTTTGCAGGACTGGGACAGCACATGGAAAAACCTGAAATTGCCTGTGCTCCTGCAAACACAGAGCTTGGCAGGGCTTTCTTGGGTAAAGATCTGCAAGGAGGCCTTAAATTTGTGTAAGAATTCATATCACAACCTTGATAAAAGATTACATGGTGATTTCAAATGTTCAAATATATATGTGTGTGTGTGTGTTGATAAACATGTCATTTTTCTTTCTTTACAGACCAGTGTTTAAAGATAATCAGGGAAATGTTGACAGAGATTCCCGATTCTCACCCTTATTCAGGCAAGAAAGTAACAAGATTTCCATGGAAGATTTGATTAAACTAATAGCAGAATACAGAAGGTAAGGAAACGTTTCTAATTTGCTTTAAAGCTTTATAAAGCTGTACAGAATAATTTTCAGTGTTTTTGGTTTTTTTTTTTTCATTTAACGGAGTGTGCCAAAGTAGCCATATTGTATTACATCAGTGTTTTTCACATTAGGTTATTACCTGCCAAAAAGTACTTTAGGTTGGACTTTCCAGGAAAATTGAAACGTCATTTGGCACATTAATGAATGTTATTGTAGCCTAAAAATAGTGATTCCTTAAATCACCTTTTATCAGGGGAGATGTAGGTGAAGTACCCAACAAGAGAACATTATCTTAGGGGAAAAAAAAATCAAGAAAAAAAAATTAAAGGAGATGAAAAAGCATTCTTTATAGGTTCCCCAGCTCCTGGCTTGTGTTTGTTTGAGTCTCTGTGGCAAACTGAAGAGTGGACATCAAAAATAAAAGCCTTCTGCAAATGTTTGACAGTCTGTAAATTACTGAACAACTGTTTGACTAGATAGTCTTCCATACAGGTATAAATCAGGTTAATCCTAGAGCAGAGTCCATGTTTATACTGGATAAGTGACATGAGAATTGAACCATGTATTTCTTCTTGTCCATTCTACTCTAAGTGTGCCTAAACATTACCTAAGCTAAGTAACTTCTATTGCATTTATATTTAAAAAATCATAGCAAGATTGAATGTCAGCTATGGGGATTGGATCAGGCCCTTAACTTCTAGTGCCATCTTACTGTTTCTGGTCAGGACACTTTCCTGACGACTCCTTAGAGTCACCACTGCTGTCTTTGTGTCTCTAAAGCATCTCCTAGGAAAAAGACATTTTGCTTCACGGGTTTGGCACTGCACAAATTGCTTGGGTACAAAGAATATGTCTTGGTCCCTTTTCAGCATGGCCCTTGCAGAAGCCATGGTGCTGTGACCTCTTGTCATCCCAGTGCTCTTTGAATTCCATTTAGGGAATATTTGATTCAGATTTTAGAAAGAAAAAGTAAGTAAGTTAATACTCATGAAGTTTGCTGCATCAGTTTCTTCCTCTTCTACAAAATGGCATTGCTTGCAAAGAGAAGGCAGGAATGAGACCAAGGGAAAAAAAACCAACACAGAACAATTTATTTCTGCTGTTACATTTGATTAGAGTTTAATAGCCTATAGCTGTATGTTCAATGTGTTTAATGTGTATTTTTATCTTAAATCAGGTCTGTTTTTCATTTTAGATTAATTGCTGTGATGGGTCTCATCTCTGTTGGTCTAATTTTCCAAAATGTTTTCATTTATGTCATTGCAGAGCAGAGAAGATTAGCAAAATACAGACTATACCTGGCTGTTTGGAGATTGCAGTTGATTGTGTTCCTTTGGAACATCCAAGTATGATTCCATTTTTAAATTAATTATTCTAATTTAATAGGACATTGCCATAGGTTTTCCATCCGTATTTGTGCCTCAAGACAGTTCTGAGAGAAGTGTCTGTTGTGTAGAAAAATGTGTTCAGGGGAGTTTTCTTGATTAGCTGTCCTTTAATTACACCACTCTTTGTTTCATCCTGTGCCTGGCCAGATAGACCCCCATTTTCAGTGTCTGTGAGAGAGAAGAAAGAAACCACACAGCTCTGCTGGCACAGAGCCACTTCCCCCCAGCCCACTGGGGTTCAGAGCAACCTTCATTATTCTGAAACTGGCAATTTCCTCTTGTACTAGGTTAGAAGGAAATAAAATTTGGCATCCTGTATGTTAGGGACCTCAAGCTTCTTTCAAGCTTCCTCACAACATATTAATAGACTTTTCCTGTGAGTTATTCTGTGAATTGAGGAAATAATTTTTAGGTGGGGCCATCAAATGGCTTTTCCCAGAAATAGTTCTCATAGCTCTGGACATCCCTAAGCCGGTGACCCCCCTCAGCTGCTTTTGCACAAACAGCCTTTGAGTTCCCCGTGAAGTTAAATGCCTCACTGGTTTAATGGCACATGAAAGGAAAGTGTTCTCTGTCCAGTTTTAATCTCTTCCAGTCTCAGTGACAGAATGCTTATTTTCATCTTCTGTTTCTTGATCTGATTTCAGTTATCCCAGTTGCATCATGTGTTTGATCTGGTTCTGCACTACTTGTTTCTTCATTGTATTTACTATGTTATGAGATAATAGAAAAACTTAAATGAGATGCTGAGCTGTAAAATTGATTAGAAGCAGCATCACTTCAATATATTCTGTAGAAAGTGTCCATATACCAGTGGGGCTGTTACACCATTAAATGTCATCAAATACTGATGGGGATTGTGGATGTCAAAAGAGGTTATCAGTGCTGTACGGTTTAACTCAAGTGAGATAAACCATTTCAGGATGATATATTGCAACTGTTCTGAGGTAACCTATAAATCTAAGGCATCTCAGCATTACTCATTCTTTGTAAGTTAAGGCAGGATTTTGCATATTCCATCTCAGTATTACTTATTCATAGTAGTAAGACTAAAAACTACCATAATATGTGATGGTTCTCTTTCTTTTCTTTTGAAGACTGCGTAACTTCATCCTTTATCCCAATTAAACCATTTCATAATGTCAAGGAGCATCAACCTACAGTGGAAGTTGAGGAGTTTGTGCAGGAATCAACAAAATATTCTCGACCTTACAGAGTGTACAAGAACCAAATATACATTTATCCAAAACACCTCAAGTACGATAGCCAAAAACACTTCAACAAGGTACAGTATGTGACTAATTCAGTCCAACACTGAGTAGCAGTGGACTGCATGAGCTCTTGTAGGAATGAAGGAGTACTTAGAAAGGAGAGGAAAATGGTGATGTCACTGGCACAGCTTTTCATCTTCTTGGGTTTTTGCAATCATAAAATATTGGTACAATTTTAATGAATTGAATATGGGGGTTAATATTAAGTTGTATCAGTGATTCAGAGAGATAATGTGGTAATACCTTTCTTACAATTTTCAGAAGGGCTTTATGATAGTGCAAATGTGTGTAGATAAAATTAATCTGGATAATGTTTGTAGTCCTTAAATGAAACCTGAGTACTCCTTGTGTTTTCATGGCGGTTGATAGCTAATTAAGGACAAGATACAGGTAAGTGCTGGTCGCTTAATAATCTGCTTCTGCACAGTCATTTTGAGGCCTGGCTTGCATTTTGCCAGTTTTTCTTGGAAATTTTATTTCTAGTGTTATCACTGTGACTTACAGGCATTATGAATATTGATACACCATCTGCATGTTTCTCATGGATTTTTAAAAGATCTAATTTCAGCTCTGTATTTTGTCTGAGTTTTTATGGGTACCCCATTTCTGATCTAAGCTTTAATACACCCCTGTCTTTCCAGGCACGGAATATAACAGTGTGCATTGAATTTAAAAGCTCTGATGAGGAAGGAGCAAAGCCCCTGAAGGTGAGCTGCCACAGGAGTATATTCAGAGGGTGCTGTTTCTGAGGGCATTACTTATAAAATCCAGGAATAAGGGCTATACTAAGCCAGGACAATTAAAGAGTGAATGTTGTCGAACATTCCTCTACACCTGCACTGTGGTTCTGTAAGATCCCAGCTGGCCAGCTGTAAGATCCCAGCTGGTGATTCCAGCTTGCAGTGCCATTTTGCAGTGCCAGCTTTCTGACTGCTGGAGGGGAAAGAAGATGATGTCAGAAAACTGAACCATTTTTTGCAGTGCAGCTTGCTTATTCTAGAAGTTACCATTTTTCCTACATTTCTCACTGAGCTCAGGATACTTGATTGAAAATAGTGAGGCACAAAATTAGAAGGATCTTAGGCTTAATTCTTAACTTTGCTATTGCCCAAGGGCTATTGCATAATATAGTTGTGGTCCAGTTTCCCCAGCAATAAATAAAATTGCCATTACTCAGTAATAAAGAGCCCACAGACAGGACTCTGCCAGAAAGGAGATTGTTAACAGGAATAGCTTTTGTAACATTGGAAAGTCAGTAAAAGCCCCGTATTGTGCATTGAACTGCATAAAAGTGAAATAGATTTCGTAAAGCTTTTTGCAGAAAGCTCTGAAATTTATAAAAGCAAGGAAGAAGTCTAAGGAGTCTGCATTGTTTAATTGAGCATAGGGCAATTTTCACAGAATCAATGGACTTTTACTGTAAGTGTGTATAAAAAAATCCAGGTTTGAGCACTTAAAACATTTATTTTAATATTTGATAAAGTAATGATCAATTTTTCATGGTATTATTTTAAATGTACATGCATATTAGATATACCAAGACTAATATCTTCAGCAGAATTTCACATTGTAATTAAAAACATGTTACTTTTATCAGTGTATTTATGGGAAGCCAGGTGGGCCATTATTTACAACGTCAGCCTACACCGCTGTGCTACATCATTCCCAGAATCCTGATTTCTATGATGAGGTCAGTCTGCTTTTTCTTTCATTAAATGTCTGCCAATACCACATGTTTTCCAATGAGACAGAAAAATATCTGTACAGAATGCTTCTGTTACAATTGCTTGTGTATCTGGATGGGGCTGTGTTATGTAGACTGACGTGCAGTCTCACGTTTTGTTTTCTTTTCTTAAATCAACTCAGTGAATTGTTCCTTTTGTAAGATGTTCTGAGTACAGTTAAGATGCTGTAGAATTAATTAGGAACAGTCTAGCTCTCTAAAATGCATGTCTGGATTACATTAAGGGTCCAGCTGCATCTCTGATTTTAATGGAAACAGTAATCATTACGACGAAGTGTGGAGCCAAGTGTCAGAACAAATCCCTGTCTGAGATATAGGATCTGCATTGGGGCATTTTTGTTGATCCAGTGGTCTGAACAGAATGTACAATGACGTGCAGTGGCTGCAGCAAGTTGTTCAGCTGCATTTTGAGGATGCAGCTATAGAAAGCTCATACGTTGGCCTTTGCCAAATGTTAGTTGCACATACATCTTCACATTTCACCAACAGCAAGTATTGATTCCCCAGGCTTCCTGCAGGTGAATTTAATTTCACCCTATCAGTGACTGGTGTGTTTGATGGCCTGTGAATGTCAAGTGCCTGTTCTGGATTTTCCACTGCTGCTTTATGTGTGGTGATAAGACTGGCAAACAGCAGAGAGCATATAGCCAGCATTTTTCAAACTGCTGTCTTAGTCACTGAAATTTCCTTTCCCAGTAAAAATTTACTTTGATAGAATGGCAGAGACAAGATCAGCAGATAATGTACAACTACATGTGAAGTATCAATTGTAAGATTCATGTTTAGGAACTGAGGTGGAACTTTAAGGATTACATTTGCAGAGATACTGAACTCCCTGCTAATCCTTTACGAGATGTGTTTTGGGGTTTAACACATCTGAAAGTGTCCTTCATGTGATGCTAGTGAGCTGCTTGGTTTGTGCAGATTACTTTCAACTTGAACAAACAGCTGAATTCAGATGTTAATAGCCAATTTGGCTTGGAGAGGTGTGCACCTGTCCTAAATGCCCCCAGTACAGTGCAGTCTTTAAAAGAATGTAGGATATTAACAAGAAAGTTGTCTTAATCTCCATGTCTGAGTGCCCATTTCATATCTAAGTTTATGGTATTAAATTCTTACCCATAAGATGATTTAACACTGAAAGCTTTTATCAACAGTTTCTAACCCTTGCTTTAGCATAGGATTAGGTTGGATAAATTTCATCACAGCCTACAAGAGCAAAGGGTCATTTTTATTAGTTCTTATGATAACATGTTTTGATTAGTCTGTATTTTTATTCCAGTAGATTAATAATGCCTCAAAATCGGTGTGTAAGGATTCATGGATGGCATAATATGGGATTTAAGACTGAGCAGAAATCATAAATGAAAGTTTATTTTCATGTCAGCCTTTATGACTTGGTCTTTGCCATGAAATGATGATGAAGTAGTAGCAGAGATTTTATTTTATATTTTAGATTGGTCATCCTGAAAATATGAGCATGGTGTTGTCTATTTATGACTGCTGGAGTGCAGGTGATCATTTTTAAGCAGAGTCCACCACTCTTTAGTTCTACCCTCTTTCATCTTACGCTCTTTCATCATAAGTGAAAATATTCATCCACAAGACAAAGTGGAAAAAACCTGTTTTAATTAAAAGTGATTGGTGATCATCCTAAACAATTTCCTTAAGAGACCATGGGGCAAACATTACCTGGTAAAGCAGGCTGTACTTAGACATCTGTGTAGAGAGAGATGTCACTCATTTAGCCCATCTCTGATGCCTGGTTTAATTGATTTTTAAACTAAAGTGAGGTGTAACATTTTACATTTCAGGTGAAAATTGAACTTCCCACTCAACTCCATAAGAAACACCACATTCTGTTTTCATTTTATCATGTTACCTGTGACATAAATGCAAAAGCTAATGCCAAAAAGAAAGAGGCTCTGGAAACACCAGGTACCTGTAGTAGAATTATTTTCAATTATAAATATAAATTGTGTACATGCAAATAAGGATTTCAAAATTTTTGGCTGGATATTATTGTCTTCCTTTGAACTTCAGAAGCTCGTTTTTCCAAAGGGTCACATTTGTTTGTTCCTGTGCACAGTGGGGTATGCTTGGCTTCCTCTGCTGAAGAATGCCCAGTTGGCTTCCCAAGAACACCACGTGCCAGTGGCCAGCACTCTGCCTCCCAATTACCTGAGCCTCCAGGAGCCAACGAGTGGAAAGGTATTCATTCACACTCCCATGTTGTTCCAATGGTGCAGAGCAGTTATTTGCAGATGTTTGACATGAGATCAGATGTCCATGTGCATGTGCTGGGAAGTGTAAATGGTAAATAGGGTGTCTGCTTTAGGATATTCATTTGCATGCCATTGAGTATAGGAACTCCTATATGTAACGCTGGACTGAGTGTCATATGTTGCTGCTTCAAAGTGTATATGGAAAGTGTATTTTATACCTATATATTCTGCCATGTTATAACTTCTCCAAAATGATCATCATCAGAGTGGTCAAAAGGAGCTCTTTTCACAAACTCAGACCATATGACATTCATTCTGCAGCTGATGTGATCCACGGTCATGATTCATTCTCCACTTCTGTGGTGTGATATCATATTTTCCCCGCTGATCCAGTCCAGCTTGGATTATTTCTGCCTCCTTGTGTTTGTTTTGCTATTGTCATGAGGACAGGGTGGGGCAGGGATCTGGTCCCTTGAATGGTAGTGTTGGGCTTGTGCTGAAAAGTGGGTTTGTATTGCAGTGACTGTGCTTGTGAAAGCACAGCAGGCAGTGCAGCTCATGCACACTCATGTGCAAAGCTGTGCAAGGAATATTTGATGCAAACTTGAATAAGTAGGAAACAGGTGGGAAAATATTTTTTTGTCTTTGTTTAACAGCAGATCGGCTGTGATGTAAAATGGGTAGACAGTGGGAAACCACTTTTCAAAGTCTCTACTTTCGTTGTATCAACAGTAAATACTCAGGTAAGCCAACCTTCCTCTTAGCTCTGTTACCTGCTTGCAACCAAAAAGTGTTGAGGAATGTCTGAAAGGGGTTTTAAAATATTGTATGAATTTGTTTCTACAACACTTAAAAGCTACATCAGTGCAGAAGGGCAAGATGCCAGTGATGGAATACACACTCTAAGGATGGAATACACACTTCAAGGAAAACTAAAAATTGTTTAAGATTGTACCAACAGAAAAATTGTGGGATATCAGTTTAAACAGCAAGAAAATAATCTGTGAGCACCAGGAATAAAAAAAAATTTCCCTTGAAATCCCTTAGATTGTGAGGAAAAATTAATCACCCCCAAGACTGAAAAAGATTAGTCAAAGCACCTGGAATTTAGCAAGATGTGTTGGCCAATGGGTTTGACTAAATAAATTGGTTTTCTTTCTGTGACTCATATGAGTTGGAGGGGACCAAGTGTGTTCATGGCTGTCACAGATGATTGCTGTAACCAGTTTTTGGGGCTGAACTCTAATCAGCTTCAATATACATTAATATGAATGTTTCCTGTTTTAGGATCCATACCTGAATAACTTTTTCCATCAGTGCCAGGAAAGGGAGAAGGATCTATCTCAGCCTCCTACCTCAAACTTTATCAATTCTTGTAAGGTAAAGTAACCTGAAGCACAAACTGCAATACAATTGTATTTAGGGCTTTCTCTCAACTCCTCCGTCACTGCAGAGTTCTGACCATGGCACAGGTTTACCAGGAGGCAGAGGGCCTGTGACAGCTCCAGTCAGATGTGCTGGATGTGACAGATGCACTGCTGGTCATGCAGCTGCCTCCCAGCCCTTCTCACTCAGAGCATGACTGCATCTGCCCCAGCAGCTCTGATAATCCAGCCGAGGCCAAAGCTCAGGTCCTGTTGGGGGATAATGTAGTGCTGCTCTAGTAATGGCTGGGGAAGGGAATTGTAGCCTGTAGAGCTGCAGTATTCCTGCTAATCCTCTCTTGCCTTAAATAAATTCTATCCTTACCTCCTCTAAATACCTGGATGCTATTCAAAGGGCTGCTCAGGGTATTTTGTGTGTATAAATCAAGGATGCTTGTTGCCTGTCAAGTGCTGAAATCAGAAAAAACTTCTTCTGCAAAGATGAAATGAATAAGCAAGAGCTGCATTAAATATGCTTGTATTCAGTAGAGGTCAAAAGCAGTGAGAAGGGAGGAGTGTTACAAGCAGATAGAAGAGCAGCAGGTAAATGTAAGGCCATGATTCTTTACCTGTTCATGGGTGCTGGAATTCAGAGTTCTTGCTTGTGACTCTGAAACATCATATATATGACATTTATTATATTTCCTTTTAGCACTCTGTAAAATCCAGTAGATGTTTGGGGTGTTAGATGTTGCTATCATGTAGATGCTTTCCCCCTTCCCTTTGTTGTTGATGTTCTCCTGTTTGGGTGCACCTTAATCAGGTATAAGCTGCTTGGGAAGAGCTTAATAGGCAAAGAATAAGTTCCAATAAATCAAGGTAGTTCACTGGACAAATCCATAAGGGTAGCCAATACTTTTGTTGGTAGATGCAGGTAGACCTGAAAGGAGTGGCTTTGTTTTTAAATACTGTCTTGATTTAAAGAAATTATTAAGGAATATGTTCACAAATGGAAAGCATCAGTGTTATTTAGAGATTATACCTCTACAGAATGAAGGCCTTAATTTTTGCAAAGCCATTGAGTATATTGGGCAAAGTTTAGGAATCCATAAAAGCATTACTACTTTCTGGACAGTAAGTTGGTTATCTAAACTACCAGAATGTCCCTGTTCTTTATGTGCTGTTTGTAGTTTACCTTTTAAAAATATTTCAGTAAATTTATTAGAAAACAGAGAAAATGTTGTATGCAACAAGGAATGAACTGTGCAGTATAACCAGAGACTAAGTAATCTTCCCCAAGGTCTTTTGCTTTTATTTATAAATTGCTAGTAGCTTTGTTTGAAGTTCTGGAATTATTTGGAAATAACTGAAATAAAAACCTATGAAAAATTCAAAGAAGTGTGGTTGGTTGGGTTTTTTCATTAAAAGCTCAATATCTTTCTTGATTAGATAAGATAATAAAATACTGTCCAATCAGGTTAGTGTGTTAATCCTACGTTTAACAGAAGTATTTTAGCCACAACAAGTTCCATTTATCAGATCTTTGCATAAAAAGAATGAGTTTTCCTAAAAGTACTAGGAAATGCATATTCTGAAAATAGTAACTGACTTCTTTTATTGCCCTGAGATAAATATCTTAAGTGAAATAGAAAATTTGTTTTGAGTTTCTCTCTTTCTATTTTTTTTTTCCCTTAAGTCAGTGTAGAACAAAATACTGGAATTCTGAAATTTGGACAATACCTACAGTTGTGTTGATGGTCATATTGAAAACAAGCTTCATGAGGAACCCGTTCTCTATTTAGTTAAGCTGTTTTCATACTGCTCTTACACCAGTGGCTGCACTGCATTTACCTGCTCAAGCAGGAAAGTTGCATGGCAGCTGTCAGTTTTCATTGCTTGTATTGAAAGTCTCTCATTTTCTTTCTTATATCCCTTACAGAATTTGCTGAGGATTGAAAAGATCCATGTAATTATGAATTTTCTTCCTGTAGTCCTGAATCAACTCTTCTGGGTTTTGGTGCAAAACAGTGATGATGAAGTTACAACAGCTGTGACCAGGTATCTGAATAATTCCTGTGTGATGTACAGAATTCACTCAGGAGTGCAAGTGTAGATGTTACTGCAGTTGTAGCTGCTGTGTGACATTTGGACTTCAGTAGGTGAGAATGCTGCTTTCCCCTTAGCACTGGGCTCTGCACATAACACATGGAACAGTGTGGTATCGTGTGGCTGGAAAGCATTGGCCATGGTGGATATGTCTGTCTACCCTGAGGCAATCAGAAGGAAAGGTCTCGTTCCTGAGGAGCTAAGCACTTCCTAGTTTTTCAGCTTTGGTTTATGTTTGGTTCTGAGGATGTGGAGTTCAGCACGGGAAGAGCTCAACATCTTGCTGCATCCAATGCAGAGTCAAACAACCAGGTCACACTGTTCAGGGGCATTTTTTAATTAGACTATATCAGCAATAACTGAAAAGCAATAGTAGCATTTTCCAGAGAGCAGGCAAACAACTGGAATGATTTGCTGAGTCTCTCACCTCTCACATAATGAAATTGTCTTTATTGATACTGTTAATCAGGGCAGCAGGAAAAAAATACTGGAGAGATTATTATTGGTCTCTGCAGGAGGACAGAAAGTTGCATTGCATTAGTTTTGGCCAGTGTGGTGTTTTTGTTGTACTTCTGCCGGTAGCTGAACATGGGACTACAATACTACTAGTAGGAAAAAATTACAACTGTCCTCTGCAGGACAGTTAGAGTAATCTGCTGTCAGTATACTTTCTTTTCTTCCACAGACTATGCTTCAGAATTAGTTCCTGAAAAAAGATTAGTTAGGAAAACTTAAAGGAACAAGGAAGCAGAATTCTCCATCTTAGCCACGGAGAGCTAGAGTTGCAATATGCTTTATCAAAGGATCATGGCATTTTTCAGGGCCAAGTCCAGTTTTACCACAGCTAGGTACTAGAATGAAAAGGACCTCTCCCTGTGAATGTGTGTGATTTCATCACTGCGCACTGTTTTCAGAGGGGGAGAGGCCAGCAGACCTTTGCTGGGACCCCTTTGTGGCCAACAAATCCACTGATGTTAAGTCTAGAGAGAATGAATAATTGTGTCTCAGGGTAGAATTTCAGCATCAGTTGACTGACCAGAAAAATGCTGAAGAAGCAGCTGTTTAAAATACAGTTTTAATGATTAGATGGAAGAATAGAAGGATGTTAATTTTTTCATGCTTCAGAGTTTGACTATGCACACACCTGGCCAAAAAAGAAAAAAAAAAAGGGATTCACAGTGGGTGTTTTTGCATGTGTGGTGGCTTTTGTGCTGGTAGAGCTGATGCCAGTGGGAATATGCATGTCTGCTGTGTATGTCATTCATTGACGTGTCCTATATATACACTGTGTTTTGTTCTGGATAGCTTGAAGCAGCTTGTGTTGAACTTATTAAAAGCAACAACAACAGAATGAGAGCATAGATTGGCTTATGTGTTGGGGAGCAAATATTATTCCTTTTATACTCATGGTTATTTACTTGTCTGGGGGCCCAGTCATGTCATCATTTCTCTGTCACATTTTTGCCAGACCTCTTTTCAAATCAGAATGAAGGTAAAAAGATCAGAATGGGCACAACTAATTCTGCCATAGCTTTTGTGTTTTTCTCCAAGTTTTACTTCTCCTACTAACAGCAAGAAATGAGATAAATTAAAAATACCTAAGAGAATTACAAAGCCTTTTGGCAAACTGTGCTGCAGAGGGGCCTGCTTGGCCTCCAGCCTGGCCTGGTGCTTGGCTTGGATGACCAGTGCCAGCATCAGTGAAGTATCAGGGAATTTACACAATTACTGAGAGAGCTTAGTGAGTAGCATTCCCAGAGAAAGGTGCTTTTGCCTCTCTGTTTCATTAGCATATTCTAATTTTTGTTATCCCTAAGTATCTAAGGTCTGTATAAACTTTAGTTAGTTAATATTTTCTTTTGTTGTGATGACAGTACAGTTATGATCCTTAAAACTGGGTGCATTTTGTTAAGCAAATGCAAATATAACAGTACAGTCCAAGCAAGTGGAAAATCCAAGGAATGACTGTTTTTTCCCAGAGGACAGTTTTTGCACATGCTGTTCATGATTTGGATCACATCCCTCATGGACTGTTTTACATGAGCTTACAGG
Source organism: Climacteris rufus (assembly GCA_013398175.1). Lineage (NCBI taxonomy): Eukaryota > Metazoa > Chordata > Aves > Passeriformes > Climacteridae > Climacteris > Climacteris rufus. Next base: position 97,296 of record VZRZ01003487.1, on the reverse strand, counting down.
AACAGGACAATGTGATGCATCAGGTAGACTTTCTCTGCCTTATGACACAAAATAGCTCAATTTTTGTTCTTTTGCCATCTTGCAGAGTTCTTACCAACATTGTTGCCAAGTGCCATGAAGAACAACTAGACAACTGCATCAATTCTTACGTGACGGTAGGGTTGCTGTTAGAATGTTAACTATTTTGTGGAGAGAGGCGTTGGTTTTAGTGGTTTTGTGGGGTTTTTTTCTGTTTACTCTTAGTTGTACTTGTTTGTAGCTTTTTCTGCATTTGCATCATAAATTTCTGCCACTAGTGACTGCTTAGGAGACTTAAAAACTTCTCTGTTGAAGACAAGCAGCTGCTCAGGTCGTTGCTGCTACTGCAGCTTTTTTTCCATAGGACACCAAGTTAAGCAAGCACAGGAGGGAGAAGTTGCAGTGCCCTCAACTGATAACTAGAACTTATATTTTAGAACCAAAACCTGGTGCTAATGCAGTGCCACTGAGCTTTTAGGAGTGTAGGCTTAATATCAGTCTTTGTGAAGTGCTGCTAAACTGAGAATTTCCCACTGTGCAGGGTTTGAGAGAAGGGAAGGGTGAGATTACATGAAAGCCCATCAAACTTCAACTAGATAGATACCAGTGAGAGAGTGCTTGCAGTTTGTAGCACTCACTGTCAAATATCTGGCCATCTGTGTTATGTAAGTGCAGGGTTGCCCTCGTAGTTGAAAAGGATCCACAAGCACTAATTTTTATGAAAGAGGTACTTCTGGGTGCTCTTCGTGGTTGGAAGGTGGCTGCATGTCTCTTAGGCATCAAAGCTATAGCTTTTTAACTAAGCTTTTGATTATGATGTCATGATTTTAGTTCCAAGATCCAATGTTTTTGCACATGCTGTTGTACATAAATCTTTTTCTCATCTGTAGACTTCAGATTCTTGTCAATTTTCTCAGTTTCCTCAACTTTTTCTAATCCATGGGGTATATTTAGAATATATGTGGATATGTTCTTTGCATGGAGTTTGGTTCTGGACAAGCTATAGTATTACTTAAAAGAATGAAGGAATGACCTCTTTAAAGATGATTTCCTTGTTATCTGTATCAGTTTAATATCCATTAAATGAGTATGAGTAATGCTGTTGGCCAGCAACTCTCTCTTCATCAGTATTCTTGGGTAACAGCTTTATAAGCTGAGAGTTTTATGAAGCAGTGTGTTTTTAAGCAGAAGCACACATTAACTGCTGTTCCTGGCATGGACAGAAAAATCCATAGACAAATGAACCGTATTGAAGGGTGTTACAATTATTTATTCCCTTCACTTGCCTTTATTGTTTTCTCTCTTTTAATTGCAGTGGAGAGGGATGGAAAATTTTCTTCTAGTCATACTTGATTAATCAGTAATGAGAAAGTTGTAATATCTCTGAGTGTTATGTTTACTAACTTATTTGTGTCTTTCAAATAGCAGAATAGGGGAGAATTGAAGGTTATTAAAAGAATTGAAGTAGATGTCGCCATCACTCTGTCTCCTGACCTGCTCTGGTCAGTGGTGACAGAAGTAATGGAGATCATGGCAGCAATGAGAGATCCCCCACAGTCATGGAAAGAAGCTCCAACAAACAGTTGTGTGGAGTGATATCCTGCTTCACTGGGCAACAGCAGTTTTCATAAAGTACATTTCATATGGGCATGATGAGTAATATATGGGACATAAGTTTGGAGGGAGGTGTTTAAATTAACTTTAGGAATGAAGTGAAAGCAAAGGCATTCCTGATAAACTGGAGACTTTAGCATGTTGATGAGTAGAATAATGAAAATGTGGTAAGAGTTAGGTCGCTAAATGGGAAAATATTTTAATTTCAGTGTTGAAAACTTTTGATTTCTATTTCCACAGTATGGGTTTACTTTTATGCTTTATGAATGTATGTGTTTCAGATGCTGAGGTGCATGACCTGTAGTAGTTCAATTTTAGTCTCAAGTGCTCCTATTTAAGCACAGAATTCTGCTGAGGTCCAGCAGAGCTCTTCCAGGCTCCAAAATAAATAACCTATGTAACATGTAAATGTAGTTAATTAAATGGGTATTAAAGCCTCTTCTACTCAATAACTTTTCAGAATTGCAGTAGACATCTACTAAATGACCAGCTGAAAATCTTTGAAACTACAGGTGATCATTAAGTCCATTTAGCCTGTGTTCTCATTTCCAGCAGCAGCCAAAACCCAGTAACTGTTGATTTCTTTTTTCTCCATCTGTAAGGAATCAAATACCTACTTTGCAAATGCTGTTTTGGGAATAAGTGGAGAATTGTGACTCACAATTCAGCAATAATGCAAAATTACATTGACTTAAGTAACTGGACCCAGAAGTGCCCAACTGCACAGGGAGAAGCCTATGGCATCAGCTGTGAAAACAAAGCTGAATATTAATAACATATTTTCAAGAAATATTAATTTCTTTTGCCAACCTGGTTGTATTGAAAAGGTATTTGATTGCAGCTGATGCACTGTCAGAGCTCTTGCTTCAGGGAAGGTGCAGTGGTACCAAATTATTAGTTTAAAATGTTGAACAAAACTCATAGTAGATTTATGAGTTCGGAGCAACTTGGTAGACAAATTCCTTCCTTGAGGGCTTGGTTTCTGAAAGGGGTATAGTTTCCCCCTTCTGTCAGCTCCAGTGGGTTCTCTACACCTTTGAGGATGAAGAGTTGTTACTAGCTCTGAGTAGCTGGGAGAAAGGAGCAAGTGGAAGGTGGCCTTGACTAGGTGGGTGAAAAATCCTCCATAGTCCCTCTGATGGCTTATTATTTTCTTTCCCAGTGAAATGGCTTGAAAAGCAGTTTAGAGGTGTCAGGATTCTCTCTTCTGTTGAAAAAGTAAATCATAGCACTGATCTTAAGCAAAATTTCCTCTTGATTCACATTAAGCTGAAATCAACAGGAAGTTGTATTTAAAAGTGGGGTTTTCTAGGGAAGCAGTGTTGTGCCTTTACTTCCAGGGAAATTAAACTTTATGTGAATGGATTGTTCAGTCAAGATATTTTAGCAGCAAAGATTGTCAGTTGTTAGTGTTATATAGATAATTTATTGACTCCTATTAAGGTTTTTTAAAATATTTGTTTAAATGCACATTCAGATTTTCTTTTTTCTTTCTTCTTCAGTACGTGTTCAGGACCAAATCATTTGATCAAAGAACTGTCCATGAGGAGCTGTCCAAGAATGTGACTGGTCTTCTGAAGTCAAATGAACAAGTAACAGTGAAGCAGGTTTTAAAGGTGAATGATAACTTGAATCAGCAAATTTGTAGTTTTACTACTGCATTTCTGCCTGTAACTCACTTACCTCTCTATCCTTTTCCTTTTCCCTGTATGACCTTTGTGCAAATCACATCCTCCAATGATTCAACAGTCAGACTTAGCAGACCTCCTGCAGATTCTCAGCATAACACATTTCTGAGGATGCTGTGGTTTCCATAATAAAATTCCTCCTGTCTGTTACAGCTCAGTCAGAGCCTGAGACCTAATTCTTACACAGTATGATGTGGGCAATTACTTCAGGATATTTGTTTTAATTTTTAGCTTGGAAGATGCAGGGAAAATATTCATCTCTATGAAATTCGTACGTTAAGGTGTAAGGCCCATCCCTGAGCCTCAGGTTCATGGTGCAAGAACTGGTCCAGCCCAGGGCTTTCCAGCAGCAAAAATGTGTTCAGCTGTTTAGAGTGAACCAGTTCTGATTTCCTCTGCTGAGCCACTGGACAAGCAAAAAAATAGGCTGAAAAAAGCAGAAAAGCTGGCCTGCAGGAAACCCGGGCCATGCAAAAGTACTTGTGGTTGGGTTTGTTGTGGGGTGGTGGAGGGTTTTTTCAATTTATAAGCTTTTTGAGTGTATTTGTTTCACATATCTCCTGAGATATCTCCTGAGATACGTGGGGATACAGATATGAATCTGTATCCTACATATTCACTATTTCAAATGGTATTTGAAGAACCGCTCTATTTATGTTTTAAACAAGTACCGTCTTATTCTGTGCCAGGTTACCAATCTGATGGAACTAACAAGGCAGGTTATTCTCTGAGGTTCCCTGCATGACACCTTTCTGCCAGATACCTCAAACAAATGAAGAGGACAGTGCTCAATAGGAATGGGAAGTTTGTAGGAGTGGTGTTTGGAGGCTCCTTATTGCACAAAGCCACAATGACAAAATACCTGACTTTGCTTCAGCTCCCTTAAGTACATGATCCAATGTTACTCAAACACATGGCACTTAGATTTTTAAATTTATTTGTGCATTACTGAGACATGCAATCCATCTGTAAGGAATGGTAATGCATCATAAAGTATTTATTTGTCAGATAATCATTATTCATTCACTGTTTTCCTTCTTTTGAACAGCATTCCTGGTTCTTCTTTGCAGTTATCTTAAAATCAATGGCACAGCACTTGGTTGATACAAATAAAACAAAGGTAAGTATATGCAAAATCTCATCAAGTAGGCAATCTGTCTCTTGCGGAAAATATAAAATGCAGAATCCTAGCAAATACACATACTAAACTTTTTTTTTGACTGGTCAATAAAATAAATGCTGTTATACTTTGTAAAATATTTGGTTTACCTTCAAAAACATTGTATTACCTGCTAGGTTCAAACATATTCTTGATTGTACAAGGATAGGTTGAGGATAGATTTCCCACTTTCCACCACTTTTTATGGACCAGATTCTTCTGTTTGGGACTTATGAATAGAACAGATCCGTGGAAATCTAGGAATTTTTTTTTTTTTTTTTTTTTAAAGTTTGAATGGCCTGTGGTTTATTGTCTCTATTCCTGGCCTGAATGTATTTTCAGGTTTAATGTGCAACCTCATACACCCTCAGGTTGATGATCTGTTCCCTGCTTAGGTTTCTCGAACTCAGAGGTTTCCAGAATCATTTCAAGCTGAGCTGGATACCCTTGTGATGGTCTTAGCAGACCATGTTGTCTGGAAGTACAAAGATGCTCTTGAAGAAACCAGGAATGCAAACTACAGCACTGCCAAATTTCTCAAGGTGAGATGTTCTGTCATTACAGCACATGCACTTATTTCCCCATAATACAAACTGGAGACTATTCTAGCCTCTTCATAGGAAGTAAATCCAGTTCTGAGTGAATGATGGCTCAATTTCCAAGTTCAGTGTTGACTGATTTTTTTGTTTTCTATGGTCTTGGGTCTTTGAGAATGCAAAAGCTTTATGTAAATCTGCTTTAAAGCACTTGTAATTCTTTTCTGTCTATGCTCTGAAAGAGTCAAAGTTTTCAAGTTTTGCAGATTGTTACATTATATTCAAATGGGTAAAACGTTTGGTAAGGAATGAAACTGTGGTTAGAGTTGTGCTGGTATTCTCTGTTTAACTGCTGTAGCTCTAAATGACTGTGGGTGGATTAATTGTTCTTAATCAAGGAACCTTGTTTGAATGTGTGTGGTAGAAGGCTTAGGGCTTTGCTAGTTTTGCAGGGTCCAGGAACTGCAGAGAAGGAGGGAATTCAAGATTGAGTTCTCTATCTGGTAGGCTGACTCTGCAAGGAAAAAATGTCAGTTACTGTAGAACAAGGCCCTCAAAAATCTCTACACCTTCTGTCAGTCAGGAAGAGCTGTGTTCTCATCATAAATTAATCTAGTGGCACACTTGGTCCCAGAGAGATAACATAGCTCAGGTCACCTCCCCTCATGTGCCACTTCCAGTGACAGATGCAGTGCTGCCATACATGAGTGACTGCCATGGGAGAAGCTTTCTCGAGTGCACTGTACACTGTGATGGTTAGTTTAGACTGCAGACACAGCAAAAATGAAAAGTTTGCTTAATTCATTATTACTGAAAATAAATGTAAAAATCGAGGCAGATTCACCAGGTCCCTGATGTTCCTTGCCCTGCCTAAGACTGACCTCTTCTGTGCACATGGTTCAACTGTACACAAAGTGAAAGCAAAGTGAACAGCCAGGTAAGTGAGGCCATGTACTGCTTTTTTGGCTATGAAATAGTAATTCTTTTTCTCCCCTTTCTTAGCGCTGTTTTACATTTATGGATCGTGGCTTTGTGTTCAAGATGGTCAACAATTATATAAGTATGTTTGGAACTGGAGATGGCAAGGTATAGTTTTGATTTGTTTGTTTGTTTCTGTTTCTTCTAAAGTGACTGACTAGCACTATATTGAAACTGTCTAGGATTCCGTGACTTTACCGTGCTCAGAACTCAAGTCAGTGAAAACATTTACTGTAAATATGGATTAAAACCTCCTGGTTTTGAGCCATCTATCCCCTTCTCTGGGAGTGAAGAGCCATGTTCAAACAACTACTCACTGAGATATGCAAGGGCAGACACTGCACAGATTGCTCAGGCCAAAGCATCCAAAAGACTGAATTTAAGCTTTGATTCTTTGAAAGTACAATTGTGGTTTGGTCTATAAATATCATCAGCAATTAGAAGTAATTTTCTTTGAGGAGAATAGAGTAAGAGCATAAGAAAAATTTATCATTGTGTAAACTCAAGTGTGACTGTAACATCTCTGTTACTTTGTGTGAATGCCATGCTCTTCCCTCATTGATGATGCAAGAAGGAAAATCTGCTCCAAATTAGTTTGTGCTTCCTATGAGGAAAATTCCCTGCAGCCTGAATTTCTTCTATAATGCCTGTGATAGTCACTGATGTAGTTTGAACAATGAATTTCACACAGCAAGAGGTCCCCAAATTGTTCTGCTTGACTCCTTTGCTCTTCATCCATCAGGATGAGTCACAGGCTTTTTCTCTTCTATGCCAGGGTTTGTGAGCTATCATAACAGAGCATATATAAAGATAACAGAATGTATTCAAGATATACACTTTGAATGACTCATCTTTCCCCAGAAAGCTCACAAAGCTTTTGTCCATTAACTTTTTATAATTCTTTAGTAGTGATATATGCATATGTAGCTAAAGAATGAGATTACTCCAGGTCTGCTTTGCTTTTTGCTAAAACCAACTTCATTCTGCACTCAGGTCTTTTCACTTATTCTCTGGAACAGCTGTAGAATGGAGTCTCTCAGTTATTAATGTCATAGCCTGAAGTCTGGAATTCCATAAATAATATTATGCAACCTGAAAACTGTTTCCACATTTCAAACTTCCCTAAATACATTCAACCACAGAAACAGATGTTTAATTAAAAAAGCCTATTAATGGTCAGTGGAAAAGCCTGAGATTAATCAGTGTGCAGGCAGTACTTAGCCCCTTCTTGGCAGTAAGTGTGTGAACCTTGCCAGCATCCCTCCAGATCCATCTGCCAGGGTGTGTGGGAGCAGAACCACTGTGGAGTTGTGACAGATGTGCTGCTGGAGCAGGCTTTGTAGCACTTGGAAACAATGGTCACAAAATAAAATCAGAGATTTCTGACTTCAAGGAGAGAGGGGCCTTGCATCATTTTCGTTTCAGTCCAGTGCCTAAGCAAGAGTCAGTCTTCTAACTGTGCTGCAAGATTTCGCTCTGTGTGTCTTTCACTTCTTTAACTGGATTGTTTGTGCATCAAAAAGATGATATTGCAATCTGACCTCCCCTTTCAGAAGATGTAACAGTGTATATTGTTGCCTGAATATTTTGTTGGTGTGTTAGTCTGTAGCAGAGCAATTTGAATTTATTGTAATTGTGAATGAAGGAACATAATTTCTGTTCCACTGGAATATTCCTCACGGTATTCCATATTTTGACATTTAAACATTGTTTTGAGATACACTTATCCAAAAATTGACATACCTCATTAGAAATCAGTTCATTGCTGTGTTCCCTCAAAATGTCACAGTTCCTCTTGGGAAACACATTTCAGATGCTTCACTTCTTTATGTATCATTTGCATGTCCAGCTGTATTCCTGCTGAGGTACCACAGGACAATAAAGCATTTCAGGGGAAAATTCCCTACATCCCCTACTTGGCAGATTCAGAAAAGTTCATGTCCTAGCTATCCCGGCCTGACAGTGGCAGCAGAAATGCTGCAATTTAATTTTAGTGCAAATTAAAAGACTTTTACAAGTACTTTCTGGTGCTGGGGCATTCAGAGTAGCCCTGAATGACTGTTTTCTGCCACTGAGAACAATGAGATGAGATGATGGAAATAAAAAGTTGTTACTGGAAATCATGTATTTTCTTTATATCTCAATGTCACATCATTACAGTAGGAATTATAAATTTTTGAGGTAGTTGCAAGGCTCCAAAAAAGATCTGGATGGCTTCTTTGGAGGAAGACATTATAGAAATAATACCAAAACTGTATATTACTCAAATCCTTTGGAGCTGATACTCATTGCCATCAATAGAAGTTTTTACTGCTGTCACTAAGTTCTGGATCTGACCTATGTGGCTGAAACCTTGTAAAAAAAAAAAGTCAGAATAACTATGATGATTCAAAATTTCTGTGATCTGGAGAAGATACTTCATTATGATTATATGCTATAGTATATGTCATCAAAAGACCCAGTGTAGCTCCAAATATATCTCAAATATTTAGTTTGGATCAAACTTAGGTTTATCAGTGCATCTTCAATGAAAAATCATAGTTCATTAATCCAAAAAACTGGTTTGTCTGTGACAAGTTCTTTTGATAACAGAGATGAAAGCCACATGTTTATTGTTTGTGCAGCTTGGCATAACAAGGCCTAAGGTTTCATTGTTGGGTGTGAGTGTGAAGTTTGAGGTAGAGATAAGTAGTAGGGGAGCTCTGTCTCACCATCTTCTCTGTTTTAATGTGAACTGAGCTGTTGACTGTTGTGATTTTCAGACTTTACATCAGTTCAAATTTGACTTTCTCCAAGAAGTCTGTCACCATGAGCACTTCATCCCTCTGTGCCTGCCCATACGGTCTTCAAACATTCCTGGTAAGGCCCCCCTGAGAGGATTTCTGTACAACAGTGAATTATTGGGAGGTTATAAAGAGCAAATAAGAAATAACTCTCTCGAGCCATATCTGCACATCAGACTCAGAAGCCCCAAGCAGCTTTTCAGGTGTGGCACTTAAGCAGTGTGATAAAAATAACATCATTTCAGTGTGCCTGCAAATAAATGCAACCTCTGGCAGCCCAGCAAGGGGGTGGGAGATGGAAGCTTCTCACTGGAAGATTTGAGGTGAATTAACTGGCCTTTTTGTGATGACTGATTTACTAAATCAATAGGGCTAATGCCAGTAACCTTGGGAGGTGGTAAACTATGAAAGGGTTTCAACAGGTACCGCAAGAAGGGAAAGAAGCTGAAACAGTGGGCTCTTGTCTCCTTTGTACTTCAGTTTTCAGCATCAAAAAATGAGTTCAGTTCTGACACTCACAGCTTTTTTTAACAGTAGAAACTGTTTAATTCAAATTTCAGTCAAAAAAAAGCGAAGGAAATAGTTTTTACAATTAATACCATTCATTAAAAAGTGCATTAATTTTGCCTGTTTTCTTATGTTTGTGAAAAATGAAGACACTGTGACACCTTCAGAATCAACACAGGAATATCGAACATCAGGTATGAACAAAATGACTGCATAAGTGAGCAGAATTTTACATCAAGAGCTTCAAGATTTACTTTGACCATTGCCACTGCACTGTGCCAATTTTTTTACAGAAGCTATTTATCATTTTCGAAAGTGGAATTGCTCTCAACTTCTGTGTTTTAGAACTCTTCTAGCTAGGATATGGGAACAACAGTTTGGACTCTGTGCCTCAAAGAAGTCAGTAGTCTAATGAGCAAAACAGTTGAGCTTCTTATGTGAGAATGTATATATAAATCATCTTTTATTGTTAAATAGTAAAAACTGCAATTATTTCAAGAGATGATAATATTAGATTAATTCATTCTGAGAAGCGAGGGAGCAGAATGAGGCAGTCAGACCAGGAAATCAAGGTTTAACAGTAGATTGCAAATTTGGAAAATGGTGGGGAGGGGTAGGGTGTATGTGACCTTCGTATTAATTTAAGCCTTCTTATCCATTCTGTTCCAAGACATTCCAGAGTACACATTGACTAATGAATTTTGCCGTAAGCATTTTCTAATTGGAGTCCTGCTGAGGGAGGTTGGCTTTGCCTTGCAAGAAGACCAGGACATCAGGCACTTGGCTTTGGCTGTGCTCAAAAACTTAATGGCCAAGCATTCGTTTGATGACCGATACGCAGAGCCGGTAAAGAACCTGTTTGTTCTGTTTCATTTGCTTGTTCATGCAGTAGCTAAATGTGCTAAAACTTCCTTAGCCACTGACTTATGTTTGTTAGTTTCTTGAGAATTATGTTGTATCTTTCATTTTTAGGCAAAGCAAGCACAAATAGCAAACCTGTATATGCCACTCTATGGAATGCTTTTGGACAATATGCCAAGGATTTACATGAAAGATATGTTCCTCTTCAATATTAATACTTCCAATCAGGTAACTCGTGACTTTTTGGAGTACTGAAATTATCCAAATGAGTCAGTCTCACCCAGTGAATCTGGTGGGAAGATATCCAAGTTTATGCTGTTCACAAACTTGGTAACAGAATGCAGTTCTGAAATTGCTGATATATTTGCATCCACAGTCTAATTTGGAAAGTCTCAATTTGCAGAGCACCTGCAGGGCCCTGGGAGTCTGTATTGTCAAGAAACAAAATGTGGGTCTGGAACAGACCCAGGACACTGCTGTCCCAGGGCTGGAAGTGCAAGGTTAGAGGTTTGGAGCCCCAGCCAGTGTGTCCAGTACATCTGGTGCTGCAGGTTGGTGGCTGAGGATGTGTCCTCAGGCAGGAGACTGGGAGACAGTGGTGTAAAGTTCCCATTGCCCACAGATTCTTTGCAGGGTTATGTTGTGGACCCAAAGCTGGTACACCAGAGGCACCATGAGCTGTGCCAGGAGGAAGAGGGAATGCATGCAAGTAACTGAAGGAGGGAAGGGGTACAGGAACTTCAAAAAACAGCTTTACTGCCACAGAAAATGTCTATATAAACTGCATCTAACCTTCTTAAAAGGTTAGATGTGTTACAATCATAACCCTGCTTTAAAAACTAGAAGCAGACTTCTGCAGGGGTGTTGTGTCTTTCAGTCCTTCCAGAAAATGAGCCCGTTTCATCTGAACATTGGTAATGGCAATTAATACTCCCTTCCCAATGCTGTGTTGGTGTTTCAGAAACAAACACAGTCAGCCTTGACCAGTTCTTTACAAATTTCCACCATCAAAGGGCTTCATATTGTAGGTAACCATTTGGCATATCATGGCAAGCCTCTATCCTCTAAGGCTCTCATGTCTAAACAACTCAAAGTAGTTTCTCAAACTCAGTGTCTTAGAAAAGCTTCCTGGGTGTGCTGTCATTATCCAAGTTATGAGTGATATCACCTACTGGAGTTTATTCCGTTTCTTTCAAATGCAGGGATCTAGGGATGACTTGAGCACGGCTGGAGGGTTTCAGAGCCAGACAGCAATGAAACATGCAAACTCTGTGGACACATCCTTTTCCAAAGATGTTCTGAACTCTATAGCAGGTACAAATGACAGATTGAACAGACACATAGGCAGATTTGTGTGTATCTCAATCCATCGTGCTTTCTGCTTAGAATTCCTAGAGGATATCATTAACTTTTTTTATACCATATTCAGGGAAACATGGTATGCAATGTTTCTCTTCCCTTTGGATTTGGATTGATTTTTCTTTCTCTTGTGAAGCTGTTCTACTTCCACTGCTTCACTTACTCTCTTGCTTTGAAATGATGCCAGTCTTCAGGCTCTCAGAAATCCCTTTGCCTGAGTTCCTTCTTGCAGTCTCTGCCTGACTTAAAAATAGTTCCAAGGTTTCTCCTGAAAACTCCTGATGTCTCATGGAGGCAAGCATTCATAGTTTTTCCAGGCTTAACAGAGAGTAGAAACACAACTTACTTTCTTTACTACCTCCAAACCCCATTTCAAAATTCAGGAAAGTGAATTCCAGCATCTTTCCACTGATTTTTGTGGCTTTAGGTCAGATCTTAAGGAATGCAACAGGCCATTTTAATGCCATGAAAAATGGCAGACTGAATCATTGTACTTCAATTTCTTGCATGTTTTCAGTACTAAACATACCCATCAATAGCTTTGCTATTGGAAGTTCAAAGCACTTGTCTCAATCCAGCATGTGACGCATTTTCAGTTCTCCATTTTTTTTGTTAGTTTTTGTATCCATAAATGTTTTAGTTTAGCATGTTTGCTATGACTTTCATTTACAGCCTTTTCATCAATAGCTATCTCTGCAGCAAACCATGCTGACTCCAGAGCTTCCTTAGCAAGTCTTGAATCTAACCCAAGTACCAATGAAAAAAACAGTGAGAGAACTGACACGTGTGAAAAGGTACATGTGCAAATGTTGAAATAGCTTGCTAGAGGTGGGAGTTTATCACTGTGCTTAATGAGCCCCTCTGCTGTCACCTCACCAGATCATGAGACCTCTGTCTTTGATTGGATCAACTCTTCGTTTTGACAAGCTGGATCAAGCTGAAACTAGAAGTCTTCTAATGTGTTTTCTTCACATTATGAAAACCATTTCAGAAGGTAAAAAAATGTGCACTCACTGCTTAATTTATGTTGTTGTAAAATAGTGTGAATGCTGAATCAAAAAAAACCATTAAATTAGAACAATTATCAGTGTATTTCACAGGTTTGGGGTCAAGTTAAATTCCCTGTAACAGATACATAATATATTTTAATATCTCCCTTTAGATGCACTGATTTCCTACTGGTTGCGAGCACCGTTCTCAGAAATAACAGATTTTTTCAGCATTTTAGAGTAAGTTTACTTTATGGTTGTTTGATTTTTATGTTGAATATTCTAAGGTCATGGCTGCAAACCATTTTGGTTTTGTCCTTGTATTGGAATAGGCTGAGATAGCTCTTGTATCTTAAATTATTTTGCCACAGTCTTCCAAAATCATAATGAGATATGACTAGAAGATCCATATCATCCAATATGTTGTCATTTCCACGAACAGGGGTCATAATGCTTTGGGTCTTCCTCCTAAAAGAGATTTTCATAGTTTCCCATTTGGGGATTGAGATTCTGTTCTTCCCTTGAGGAAAATATTTAAACTCCCAAACCATATGAAAATTCACGTAATGTAGGCTGACCTGCTTCTCACATCCCCAGGGTGGTTTGCTCAATCCAATCTGTGCATGACTGCAGAATCCATGCAGGTAGCTGGTTTTCCATTTCTTCCCCATTTTGTATTTGAAATGTGTTATTTAATGTCAGCTGGTGAAGAAGCAATGTTTTTGCAGCCAGGCCTTTGCCTTCTCACCAAGCAGGAATCTTTACCTGTGGAGAAAGGGAACACGGGTGTGCAAAGTGCTGCCACATTTTGTGTGACCGTAGGGTGGGAACTGCTGCCTTCTATTCTTTTTCCTTACTCGCAAGTGCATATGCCACAGGTCTCATTGAGGCACTAAAATTCAGCTTTTTTTTTCATAAATACAAAGTTGTTAATAGACATAAAACGTGTTGTTTTATCTTTCAGGGTTTGTCTGCAAAATTTCAGATACCTAGGAAAACGCAATATTGTAAGGTAATTATCTGGTTCCAGACTATGTTACAGTATTTAAATGTGGAGGGCTGCCAGCCCCTGGCGCTGGAGCTCTCTGCACTCCCTTGGAGGAGAGATGCCTGAGGGCCAAATCTCGCCAGAGATAAGAACTTTTCTAAAGCTTACGGTGACCAAAAAGTTGCCCCCAACATGCCTTGCTTCTTTTATGATAATAGTCTGTTTCCTGTTGGCTAACTGCTGTCCACTCCACCCCTGCCTTCCAGATATAAACCCCCTGTGAGTACCACTGAGGGGGGAAAAGCCTAGCCAGGTCCTTTCACAGGGATGGCTGAATAAAGCTTACCTGTGGAATTGACCACGCAAGGCTCCCTCATCTCTCTCCGTCCCTGGGCTTGCCCAGGTGGTCTCATTTGAGCTGATCTCACAAAGAGCTGAATCACTACGAGCTGAAACCACTTGTAGCCAAAGTGGCTACACTCGCTGAGACCACCCGCAGCTCCAGAGAAGTTGCAAAGGCCCCTGGAAAGGCTCTTGCCTTGTGAGACGCTTTCTCTAGGAAGGTCACAACCCTGGTTAGCCCTTGGGCATCCCCCTGGAAGCAACATTTAAATATTACAGCATTATATTAGACTTAAATGAGATTAAGTGTATCCATCAATTTTCTCCTGAAAACACCACTTTGTCATACTGAAGCCTTTTTTCTTTTCTGTAAATGATGTTATTGTGATGTTCTAGATATCTGAGTACATACCTGGTATAAAAGATGAATTGCATGATACCATAACCATTGTTGTATTTATAACCCAAAATATTGGGCCTTTCTCAACTACATTTCTGCATATATGCCAAACAAGGGAACTTGGAACACTGTATTTCCATCCATGTCTTGGAAAGGATAGTTTTAATGGGCATAGATAATTGTTTCACAACAATTAAAAAAGGAATATCCTGCCTCCCTGAAAAAATGTGAGATCATGTTCAGTTGTGAAATGCGGAATGCATGCTTTGTCTTAGTTGATGTTTCATTTTTAATTTTATGTTGCCACTGTGAGCTTGTCTAGATGTCATGCAGTGTGAACATTAAAGGTCACCAGATGAACCGACTCATGCTCCATGGCAGGCTTTGTCAGTCCTGCATTTATTCTTCAGGGACGTGGCAAAATCAATATCACATTTCATAACAGTTTAACACTTATTTTCACTTTGTCTTAACAGGAAAATTGCTGCTGCTTTTAAGTTTGTTCAGGCCACTCAGAATAACGGGACCCTTAAAGGTTCAAACTCCTCTGGCCAGGCATCAGGGCTGCTCTCACAATGGTAATATCACATTGAATTACTAATTCATTTACTTTATAAACCCACAGCATTTGTTGTCATCCTCCAGCCCTCACACTCTGTCACAGCATTGTCTGCAAAGAGGTTGACAAAACATGGAACAAACTTCAGAGCCCCCAAAGCTTTAAACCATAAAAAAGTTGAGACTCTTTAATTTCAACTTGACTTAAAGCTGTTGGTTAAAGTGTTATGTTCAGGGAGTAATTCTGTCCTAAAATATTTTTAATTATGTAAATTTATGAAACTACATTTTTAAAAGAAATTAACTAGTAGTGTATTTTAATAAGTTATCTGAATTTTGAGATGTTAAATCTTGCTGAATTCTGTAGTAGTTACAAATACAAAATCCTTTAAAAATTATTATAATAACTGGTATTTTAGTTCTAAGCTTCTAATTATAAATTAATGATGTGTCTGTCAGCATTGAAGATTAAAAGAACACATGTATTTTTACTGTCATTGTCAGTCTGTCATCATTATTTTCACCTCATAGAAACTGTATTATTTCTTTCTTGAGCAGGATATATTTTTCTTATATTCTGAGCTAACAGAACTCATCTTAGTTTTTCGTCACCCAAAGACAGTTTTCTAAACATCCTAAACAGCCAGCTATTTAAGCTGATGCTTTTTTTCTGTGCTTAATGAAAGTTTTGTCCCCTGTGATCTGAAGAAATCACAGCACATGTTTGTTTTGTCCACCTCACTGACTTTCTTAATCTTTGTTTCTCTAAAAATTTTTGCATCAGCTTGTTTACCTCAGCTTTTGAGAAGCACTGCAGCAAGTGACATGGAAAATCCTGAATAGGCACAATAGTTTATTCTTTGTTTCTGTTTTTGATGGTACTTTTCAATTTCAGGATGCATTCTACTTCAAGTCACGATGGGCACAAGCACCACAGATCTCAGACATTACCAATAATCCGTAGCAAAAATGCACTTTCTAACCCCAAACTCTTGCAGATGATAGACAGTAACACTGCAAGTAAGTACAGAAATTATTTCCTCCCCTCTGGAATTCCCTGGGGTTTAGATCAGGCTCTATACAAACCTTTTCTTGACTGGAGGTTCTTAAGATTATGAGGTAGAAGTCATCTATCCCATTTCCCAATTAGGCTTCTTCCTCCTTTGAGGATGAACAGAAACAGTGAAGGTATATCCTCACATCACTGGTGCAGCTGGTGAAAGCTGACTCAAATTCCCTTCCCTTTCATCTCCTATGAGCAGCTTTCTTCAAAATACCCCTTTGATTAAATGTACAGTTAGGACCATGTCTCTACTGTGATGAGACTTAATAACCAGACTGTAGAATTAAATATTTTTGACAACATCCAGAAGGTTGTTTTTTATCTTGCTTTTTATACGTTGCAGGCACCTCCAGTGAAACGGACATTGTACAGTATGTAGACACAGAGGCAAACATTGCTACAGAAGTTTCCCTCACAATCCTTGACCTGTTGTCTCTTTACACTCTGAATCACCAGGTATATTTTGCTGATTTTATTCTCTGCTTGAACTGGGGCCATATGGTGGAAGGAAGGCCCAGGGGAGCAGGCACACAGAAAATTTGAAATGCTTGAGACAGCAGAAAAGGGAAATAAGATATGCCAGTCCTCTATGAAGATCTTTTAGGAGGGAATTGACTCACAGTACCCAAACTGAATAGAAGGATGTGGAAGAACATCCTACATATTCAGAGTTATGTACAACCCTGTTGTGCTTGAAAGTGTCTCTTCAAGTCAGCAGGTGGATCTTCTGCCTCTTTAAAAATTGATTAAGATTGCTAAAGATTGCTTAAGCAAGCACCGACATCTTGCTAAAGGTCTCACAGCCACAATACAGCAAACAGCTCCTTTTACATTTTAGTGTTCCCTCTCTTCCACCCTGACCCTTAAATAAAATGCATACCATCCCTGAGTAGTACAGGCATAGCAGCTTCCCTTGGAAAGCTGCAAGTAAAGAGTCTGCAGCAACTGGCAAACCTTCATTTGCAAAAATTTGACATTGGAAACAGCATCTCTCTAAGAACACTCTGAGGTAAAGTCCAGCAGACCCTTCTTCTGTTTATTCACTTGAATAACCAGAATGTCCTGTCTTGTCTGTGAACTTTTCAGAGGCAGCTGCAACAATCTGATTGCCAGAATGTGTTGATGAAGAAAGTCTTTGACACGCACATGCTCTTTTTGCAAATCAACCAGTCAGCAGCAGCTCTCAAGCACGTCTTTGCTGCCCTACGGCTTTTTGTAGGCAAGGTAACTGTGGTTTTATTCCGCTAGCTGTGCCTATTAATATGTTACAGCAAGTACAGCTTGGGGACAGTTGGGTTCTTTGAAAGAGTTCTGAACTTCACTGTATGAATACTTATTCCTGACAAAGATGATCTGATTTATTGCTGATTAAAAGTAAGAAGTTTGCAATGTCTGAAAAAACAGCCCTGGTTTTGAAAACAAAAAATTTACTAAGAAAGAGAAAATTTTAACATAAATAGATAAGTAATGTCCAGTTCTGTGGTGTCTGGCTGTATCTATTGAATTTCCTACTTTGGCCACTTATGGAAGAAATCTTGAAACCCTGGAGGTCTATGGTCTTCATGGCAGACACGTGGTTTGCAAAATCCAGTGGTGAATGATTATTGCTGTCCCCAGAAGAACCAGCAGGAGAGTATTCCATGCAAAAAGTTCATCCATACGAATACAGTTTTACAAATACCTAATTTTAAACATAGAAGAGCTTTGGGGCAAAAATATGCTTATGTGTCAAACTGTTCTTAGCTTGCATTGCACATATGTAAATGGTCATGGGGAATTAGGACTTGGTGCCAACTGCAAACGCTGCACAATATCCAAGTCTTAAAGTCAACCAGAATGTAGCACACACAGAACAATTGCTATGGGGAAGTGAGAAAGCAAGGCTGGCCTCAGCTCCTAAATGCTTCTATGAAACACAAGAGTGTAGATCACTTTATGCCACATGGCCTCCCTCTGGTTGTCATCTCAGGGCAAAGGAGGAGGAAATCATGCTCTTCCTAGTAATGCAGCTTGAGGACATGGAGGAAATATGAAGTAAACCATCCACAGACAGCTTTAAATGACATGCCAAGCAGTTAGGAAGGGAAGAACTCTCTGCAATGGGGAGAATGAATAAATATCCAGAACTGCCCATTTCATTCATCCTATAGCTTTTAGGATTGAATTCTCTCTTTGTAGTTCTGTGGGAACAGGGATCAGCTGTAGTTCCTGTAGCAGAACCCCTCAGGCAGTAATTAAGATCTATAGCCCATGTCTACCTCTTCCACCTCTCCTCACGCAGTCTTCTATTGCATTTACCCTGCTGGTAGTAGTAGATATGCTTTGGAGAGCCATCCTTCTCTGTTGTCTCCTGGTGTTCAAACCCTTGACCTCTGGAAGTTCACTGACTTTGCTACTCAACATATTTGCCTTCTGCTGAACAGCTTTTATACTGGTGGAGAACTAGCCCCCTTGCTTTTCCTGGTTAGCTATCCTGCACTCCTTGCAGATTCCTTGCTGCTGTTCTTGCTGTGTGCCAGCTGCTGTCTGGGCTTTCTCAAGGCCAGTTTGATGGCATAGAGTGTTTGTAGGAAATCTGAGTATAGTTTTTTACTTAATCTGCGTATGGGATTGTGTTTAGTTTAAACCCCAGTGTGAATGATTATGGGAGAGTTGCTTCTATGGAAAGCTTAACAAAAAAAAATTGTTAACTCAGAATAACTACACCAAGACCTGACAACAGTGCATATTCATACTTTTTTTTCAATAGTTCCCATCAGCATTCTTCCAAGGACAAGCAGATCTCTGTGGTTCCCTGTGCTATGAAATCCTGAAGTGTTGTAACCATAGGTCACGTTCAACTCAGACAGAAGCATCTGCTCTTCTTTATTTTTTCATGAGAAAGAACTTTGAATTTAACAAGCAGAAATCAATAGTCAGATCTCATCTACAGGTAAGTGAAGTGTGAGATTATCAGTGTTTAACTAGTGTGCATTGGTTTTTATCATTATTATTTTTATGCACTGAAGCAAGGCAATCCTTTTGGAGTCCTCAGACAGGCAATTCTCTGTGGCAGCTTGATTTTCCTGCCAAGTCTGAAGCTGGACTGAATTCTCTGCTGTTCTTGGGCTGCTCAGCTCTATTCCAGGGAGAGACAACAGCTGTGAATGTAGCTGCATTGCCAAATAAATGGCTATTCTTGACTCACGTATGTTGCTTACTCCAGTGGGAGCACAGCAATTGAAGGAACTAAGCAGAGTCTGATAGTACAGGAACAGAAATGTAAAGCCCAGCAATGACATGTTTACACTCTGAAACATGAGCAGTTACAAACTTTGGAAACATAACTCACGGTCCTTGGCCTTTGTATATGTTACCTTCTTAAGGCAGGTATAAATGTGCACTAGCCTGATCCATCAAGCCATACTAAAATAGGGATTAAAAATTCTTCTGAAATTCTGATTTTCTTTGCTAATTGCATCCTGTGTTTGCTCCCCCTGTGCAGCTCATCAAAGCAGTGAGCCAGCTGATAGCGGATGCAGGGATTGGCGGATCTCGATTTCAACATTCACTTGCAATTATAAATAATTTTGCTAATGGAGACAAGCAGATGAAAGTAAGAAGCATTTCTTGTAAATCACTACCTCTTGCAAAAGGTCAACAATTTCACAGGAACAAGTGTTTCAGTTAATAAAGTTGCTGGCTCTTATTAGCCAATGATTTATACATTCATAGTGTGCCTTTCTCAGGCAGCCTGAAATTCATGGAAGTGTTTGTGACTCAGAAGCTTAATTACTGAAAATAGTTTTTAAACAAATAATATTTTTATTTGAAAATTGTATTGTTTGTTATGTATTGCTTATTTTGTTCATTTGCCTCATGTCAGATGTCATGCATTGTGACTAATGAACCACAATTAGAGTTGACAAACAATTTTTAGTCTATGAACAGTCCCTATCCTCTGTTCAGTAAATGTGGAGCAAAAAAAGGCACAACAGTTGAGTTTTGTAAGAGCTTGCTAACTCTCTGAAAAAGGCACTTGGCTCTAGGATGAGTCACCACTGCTATCATAGTCATTGTCTATATTAAAATTGGTGAAAAACGCCTCTGGTTTTCAATTTTTGCCATTCCTGTCCAAAGATTTGTCAACATGTATTTTCAATTTTATGCTTTGGAGGTGTTGTCCCTTCTCTGAAGGTGACTTTAGGGTGTCTCCACTGAGGTTAATAATAAAGTTAGGGTAAGCAAATTGGTAGATAATAGCAAAAGTAATTTGATGTGTTATTTAATAATAGTTACAATCCTAATTGTTTTCAAAGTCCGCTTTGATTTCACAGCACCGCAGTCAGTCACATTGCTTCTGTGACCTGCTCATCTCTATGTGATATAGAGGAGAGAGCATTTGAATTAATTTACTTTTTCTGAAAGTTTTTGAGGTTGAACAGAGCAAAGGATGCAAACAAGTCTGAAAACAAATGTGTTTCATTGCTCATCTGAAAAAGAAAAACTGCAGAGTGAGCTAAATATGTTGAGAACAGCTGGTATGAGTAATATAAGGACTGTGTTTTAATCTAGCACAGTGTGAGAAGGCCAGGAGCCAAACTTGTGCTTTGTTCCCCATGGTGAAACATGCTGGGAGTGTAGTTAAGCAGGACTATTTATAGCACATGGTGCTGTTGGTCAGAGGAAAGTGTGCAAGGATCCAGTTCTGGACCCAGTAAGCAACCAAGGAACAGCTGTTCCAGTTCCCTGACTGCAGCAGAACTGTAGCACACAGACAGTGGAGCAGGTGACTGACTGGGCCATCTTGCAGGTGCTGTGACACACCAGTGAAAAACCATCCAGGTTTGTGTGCAATAGTACATGCTCTGGAACTGTAGCTCTGCTCCAAAGCCTACCCAGTTATGGGAGGGGATGGAGGTCTTCTGTAAGCAGAACTTTAACTTGCTCAGGGGTGCTGCATGTGGCTCTTTGGATGGTTTCAGTGATGTATTGCTTATCTTTCCCAAAGAACGTTAATTTCCCAGCAGAGGTGAAGGATCTCACCAAACGCATCAGGACGGTTTTGATGGCCACAGCTCAGATGAAGGAGCATGAGAAAGACCCTGAGATGCTGGTGGATCTGCAGTACAGCCTAGCAAATTCCTATGCCAGCACACCTGAATTACGCAGGACATGGCTGGAAAGCATGGCCAAAATTCACGCAAGAAATGGAGATTTGTCAGAGGTAATGTAAATAAGTTAATAGGAAATCCATTTGTCTTTAGGCTGAGATGTCCTGATGAAAAAGGCTTTGAAAGACAGACAACAGTAGTGATTTAAGAGAATTGTAGAGTGCCTGTTATATATTTGAAATCAGAGGAGTAAAGGTTTGAAAAACACCTAAAGATGTGATATGCTCATCCCAGTTTGCCTGATCATGACTACAGGGATGCTGAGGGCAGTATCACTTTGGCACTTCTGCTGCTCACCCCAAACAGACTTAGTAGCTGCAGTGTAGAGGAGGTTATGAACAGTGAGAAACTCACATTAAGGATTTTCTTCTCCCCCACTATGGCATAGGAGAGAAGCTTTGCTTACAATGTGTTGTTCTTTTCATCAGAGATTAAATGGGTGATGCAAAATTCCCCTGCCTTACCCAGGAATACCTTATTTTTTTAAGTAATCTTAATTTTCTTAAGAAAATCTATGCATTTATGTGAGACACCTGGTAAAATTTACACTTGAGGAGGATTTCATCATTTAATCCTTTATTTCCTTGAATAGATTCGTTTTGTCTTCCCTTTTCTGCATCATGACTTGGCAGTGATGAGAGCACATGCATGCTGCAAGTCATACAGTGTACTTTAACATATACATGTATGTTTGGCTTTCTTTACAGGCTGCTATGTGCTATATTCATATTGCTGCTCTCATTGCAGAGTACCTGAAGAGAAAAGGTAAGGTCAACATATGTAAAACCAACTATCTGTCTATAAATATCATAGCTGAAAATAATTTTGGTTATTCTGTTTTCCTTCCTTATATATGAATTATTCTTAAATCAGCTTGAATTCTTCCCAAATATTTTATTTTTAAGGTATACCATAAATGTTAGTCTTAGACTGGAACAGTGAAAGTGTGTTTGGTGTAAAGATGTTTAATTAAATGTTTAGCAAGCTAGTGCTAATAGAGAATGCTTCACTTGTTAGTCTGTTGTTATTAAATATGCATGTATTAACACATACCAGTAGCAGTATACTAATACCATCTTACAATATCATAGGTTACTGGAAAATGGAAAAGATTTGTACCTCACGTATGCTCCTGGAAGATGGTCAAGTCTCTGATAGTAATGTGTTACTAACAACTCACAATGGAGGAAGTGAGTGCTCTAACCATGCTTGTTTGTGGGTCAAATAACATAATTAGGAGATCAAACTACTGTTTTCCAACTGGAATATCAACCGAAGCAAAACTATTTCTAGTGCATGTTGAAGGCTGTAATAGAAAGCAAGCAATGTAGGAAACATTATGAGTTCCTTTCCTGATGCTCTTGGGCTTGTTTGATGGATTGCTCAGAATGTCTGTGGTTATGGGCTTTTGCAGTAGGAAAATCCCTCTTGGGTCAATTGGTGTTTAGGATGCAAATCCATGTCCAATACCTTCACTATCCAAAGCTGGGAGGGCAGGGGGATGGAATTAATATCTGGTTATCCATATGTAACTTAGCATAGATAAAGGGGTTTTTTAAAATCTATGTTGCTTGTTAGAGAAATAAAGTGCAGGCTTATATTTTTTAATGCTTCTATGCTGTTGGTAATTTTGTTTATGAAATGTGTATTTCATCTTAATTCTCAGCATGAGATATGTTAGCAATTTCCACAAAGATCAATTTTTAGGGTCAAGAGAAAATATGTGGGGAAGAGAAAACTGTTAGTTTTGGAAACATCATAGTTCTTCAATACACTTGGAAGTGTCTCTGGACAAGATGAAAAAACATCCTTTTAGACGGAAGCTTTCTGTGGAGAGCAATATTTCTGAGACAGTTTCAGGTGGTAATACTTTGCCTGAAAAACAGATTACAGTAGGTAGAGTGAAGAACTTGGGTCATTTTAAACCTGTACTTAAATGATATTGAAAATTTGAGAGAGAGAATGAAGCCCCCCATCTCAGTGTGTATGGGTTAGCTTTTTTAATTGTGCCATAGTAGCATTTTCCTACCTTTCAACTGAACATGAGGTTTGTGTTCACTGGCAGGTTTTACCTTCTCTGCTCCTGACTCTTCCTGATCTGTAAGGTGCAATGCCTGTGCAAGCTGGTTTTGCTGCAGCTATGGCACTAAGGGCTCACTTCAGCAAATACTCCATGTGTTTGTACTCCCTGCCACTCCTGTGGCACTCCTGGGGGACAGTGCCCTGGGACACCTGACAGGTGGGGCACGGGCAGGTTTCCCCAGGGTAAACTGTGTGGCCTCAGCCTGCGAGGGTAATTCCTGTGCCCAAAGGAGTGCTGCACGTGTAGTTTTGCAAGGACTGCCAGCACTTACAGCTCAGGAACCAAAATGCCAAAGAGAGGAATAACACTGCATCACAAAAATGTTATCATTCCCCTTTGCCTGGAGAAGTGGATTTATGTCATTGAGGAAAATGTGTAATGGCCTCATAAATTCAGTCAGCTCCATTTGTGCCTCTCATTACTTGGGCTGTGAAAAAAATGAACTAATCAGCTGTGTTTTAATGGCATCTAGTAACTTCTTGAAGTATCTGGTTATTCAGTCATTAATAGACTTTCTTATGACTTGCACTTCAAGGCTTATTTTCCATGGGATGGCCTGCTTTTCTGAGCATTACTCCCAACATTAAAGAAGAAGGTGCAATGAAGGAAGACTCTGGGATGCAAGATACTCCCTATAATGAGGTCAGCAACATTAACATTTATGTATCTGTTCTGTATTAACAGAGAGTGTTATTTCTAGTGGATGCCTGTGCATGTTACAACAAATTATGGTGAGAGTACTCATGCAGCATTAAAAGGCACACAGCTTTTGAGTGAAATGTCACAGCTGTTGCACTAAATATCCAGGACTGGTGTTTAGCTAAGGAGAATGTGAAGTACCAGAGCTGAAAGTCAGGGCAAGGGGGAACCCATGAAGCAAACCAGTTCTTCTGCCTAAGATATCAAGTATTCAAGTATTTACATGTTACTATTATTTCAGTTTTTTATTTAAAGAAGAACTAGGTCATCAATACCTGATTAAATATTGTGTAATTGCAATAAACCTTAATATAAAAGTTTCAGAATAAAAATGAAGTAGTGGTATGTGCTTTTGCTGCATTGCTATTAATTAAATGCCACCAGCTGTCAAGTCACCGAACTATTTGCATTTGTGAAATTGCAGAACATTCTTGTGGAACAGCTGGAGTTGTGTGTTGAGTACCTCTGGAAGTCTGAGAGATACGAGCTCATTGCTGAGGTTAACAAGCCTATCATTGCTGTTTTTGAAAAGCAGAGGGACTTTAAAGTAAGTAGGTGTTTGGTTTGGGTTTTCTTAATTATCCCAAGGCAAGAGTAAAGATCAAAATTTTTAGAGACAAAAAAGTGCTTTCTTTAAAAGGAATGTTTTCTTTCTTCCTGTCTGTAATCTCTCCTTTTAATGTTCTGTGCTGTGAGAAAATAAAAACCTCTGGTATCTTACCTGCCTCTTTTCAGCATAAATACAACAGTAAATCTAAAAAACAAACCTCTCGTCTTAGCTACTGGATAGGATTTTTTACATGGATTTTAAACCAAGAGCACATTTGCATTGTATTTAAGTTTAAAAATTGCTGATAAATTGTGTGCTTTCTTCACAATTTCAGGGTTTCTTAATTTCTTATTTACTTGGCAATTTCAATGCATAATGGATAACTAGTTGATAATCTCATTAACTGATTTTTCATTTTAAAGAAACACAAAGTGGTGGGTAGCAATAAGCTGTATGCTGAGGAAGGAGGTCCTCAGATTTTAACTTAGCTGAAATTTTGGTTCACCATCCCGAGAAAGTGCTGCTTAGTGGTAACTGTGGATAGCATATCTTTGTGTGGGGCTGGGAGCTGACTGGAGCTGTTGGCACCTTGCTCCCACCTGCATGAGCAACACTTGGGTTCTCTGACCTCTTACTGGGTCTGCAGCACTGTCTGGTGGTGGGGCCATTCTCCTCCTGTGTGACCCTGGACACAAAGGCATCCACTGCCACAAAACTCCTCAGAGGATGACAGAAGCCTTGAAATGCATCTTTAGTGACTGCTAACAAGGTTAAACTATTCCCTCAGCATGTACATCCATATTTGCAAAGCTTTGGGAATCCAGTGGAGGCCAGCCATGGTTGTGCAGAGCTGTAGTGGCATTTCCCAAGGTCCTGGCATGGCCTCACCTCCCCTCCCTCTGCCTGTCCTTCCTGCAGAGGCTGTCTGACCTGTACTACGACATCCACCGCTCCTACCTGAAGGTTGCAGAAGTAGTGAACTCGGAGAAGCGCCTCTTTGGGCGATATTACCGCGTGGCATTCTATGGGCAGGTAGGTCCACTTGGGTTCTTTTGTCTCCACAGACTCACAGATTTCAGACCTGTTCCTGATACAGTTAAAGGAGGCACTTAGCAGTGAATCTCAGGGTAGAAACTGCCTCGTGGGTCAGACTGCCAGCAGGGTTTTACTCAGAAGAGAGAGCACTCAGTTGCCTCTGTGTAAACTACTGCTGTGCATTTAGTGGTATATTAAAGAGACTTCTATGTCAGCTTTAGTTCTTGCCTTCATTAAGCAAAACTGAAACTGAGGCAGAGCAGGTTTTTTCAAACTGAAACATAAATAAAGCCAGATAAGACATCTTTGAAATATGGCACCTTCCTCTAATAGAGCTTAAAGCAGAGCAGTATGCAGTAGATGTTTTGTTATGTTTCTCACTGACTCTGCCTTCTGCTTCCAGGCCACCTCTGATTCTGTGCAATGTACTGTAGAATAGTGTTATTCCCTCTGCTGTGCTTCAGCACCCTTGAAGCATTATTTTGTGCTTTCTTCCACCACAAACCAGTGTAGCAATCCAGCATGTTCCTTTTAGTCCTGATTTTGGCAAGCATACAATTGCTTGTGCTCTAAAACATAAAGTCTGTAAACAACAGATTGATGTGAATCACTCTGTTTGCTAATTAGATTTTAATGCAGAAATTTGCTCTTTTCTCCTTTTGATCTTATTCAAGGCTGTGGTAAGTCTAGTTCTTTTGCATGTTTTGTTTAATTATCCTCACACATCCTCCATCCTTCCCTGTACTGTTACTTAACATTAACTTTCTTGTGCTCTCAATTCTTTGGTTCGTGGCAGATGAAATAATGTTGCATTCATTGTTGCATCCTGCAAACTAACTTCTGTTTGTTCAGTTACCTGAATTACCAAGCTGTCCTCATGTTGTGTGTGCACTGTGGGGCCCAATGCTTCATTATCTCATCTCAGTGGAAGTTTCTCTCAGCTTCACTGGGAGCAGGATTGGACCCTCTGTTGAAAATCTCAGGGTAGCATTAATGCTGTTTGAATGCAAGCCTGCTTTTCTGGCCTGTGCAGCAGCTCCCAAGTGCAAGGCTGTTGTGTCAGTCTGAGACCCAGTGGTAACTGGAGCACTCTGGGCAGGCAGTAGCTGTGGTCCTGGCAGTCCCTTGTAGGAGCAAGTGATTGGGAAGTCAGAGGGAAGTGGTGGGTCCTGGCTCTCTGGGCAGATTAGCAAAGCTGAACTTGCCAAATGCAAGTAGGAAATGAGCTGTTCATGAGGAAGAGCAGTTTTCCTTATATGTGACATTCCTCAAGAGGGAAGCAGCACAGGGGAAAACAGGATTTTCCTACTTGCAGCTGCTTGCCAGGGCTCTCCCAGAGCCAGTGGTTCTCCAAGAGGGTAATTTAGCTGCAGCACTTCTGCTGAACTGGGTTAACTTCTCTGTTACAGTGCAATGACTTTCCAGGTGCCAGTGCCACAAGGGCAACTTCATTTAAACAGCCTTCGTGCTCTAAAGTGTATGACTTTATCATAGCTGCATCTCGCTCCATCTGCTCCCGGTGCCCACAGTCACTGGGCTCTAAATGCAACAAGCACAGCTTTCTCCTTGCCCTTTGCAGGAGAGGTGTGATGTTGCTGCTGTTCTTTAACTGAAACAAAAGCTGCAGAGAAAGCAGATTAAAGAACAAAAGAATAATATGAACACTGGGAGGAAGAATTTTGTGGAGTTCTTAGTGGAGAAAGATGATCTGCAGCTGCACCTGAAAACTGTTCTTCCTGCAAAGGCAGAGCCAGTATTTGGTTACTGCATTGCTGCAGGGACCCTGCACAAGGATGGTTTGAATTAATGTGATCCTCAGGGAGGCTGCAGTCGGCTGTTCTCACCAGCAAGCTTTATTTGCCAGCTCAGAGAGCCGGATCTCATGGCAGCTGCTGTTTTAGACTGCAAGTTCTGCTAAGGGCCTTTGGTGACAATATCCCATTGCACCCCCAAGTGACCACATTAGCTAGTGCATATGATTTGATTCATAGATGAGTGTTTGACAAGTCAGTATCTTTCTTGAATTAAAAGCCAAATAAATTCTGTTCAGTATATTGAATAGCTGAGAACTCATATTGTGCTGATAAGCGTAGATCTGTTCAAGACCTGTTCAAGAGCTGTTTATCAGAGCAGTGTTAGGTAAAGGTAGAGCTGAGGGTTTGTTCTCCTGGGTGTGTGAGAAGTTGTAGAAGTTGGAGGGCAGAGTTTAACAGTGGTAAGCTGACTGCAAGTGTGTCTGAAGAGCAGATGTGTCCCCTTTTCCAAAAGTGATAAAACAGCTGTAGCTTCCATACCAAGGAATATGCTCACTTACTGTGGGAGGACATGCTCACTTGATACAGATAGAGAAGGACCCTGTAGATACCAACTCCTAGCTGAGCGTCCTTTCAGCAAAGGGCAGAGAAGAGTCTGATGCACTGTGAGCTCCAAGGCTGTGCCTGGAGGTGTGTGGGGAGGAAGAAGTGCCTTATCAGAGCTGCCACAGTGACAGCCTGGGGTCACTACTTGCCTCTCAGAACATCAGAGCACAGTGGAAACCAATAACCTGCTGTCCAGGAGGTCATGTGCCTTCCATTACCATGAGCTGCTCCCTGTAATAATTTTCATCTGTAAGGCTGTGTTGTCCTTGCAGGACAAAACCAGCAGAATGAAAATAATCCAGGGATATGCATCGATAATGTACCCTTGGCTGCTTAATATTTTAAAATCCTGAAATTGGAGGATATTTTGCTTCTGAAAAGTATTTAATCTTACTTTTAATAGTCTTTGCCAGACATATAGCATATGGCAGACATGATTATTTATAGCTCACAGTTAACTTCTGCTTGTCACTTGTCAGCTGAAATACTGTAGGGAATATGTAGTTAAATGATGTCTCTTGCATTAGAGATAAGACTAAATCTGTTAGCTGTTTTTTTCAGGTATTTTTTTAAGTAAAACTATTAACAGAGATATCATCTCAGTGTGCCATGCAGCATAAGCAGAGATTTGGCACTTACATATAAACACTGTGTTCCAGCATGCAAACATACACAGAACCAGGGTTTAAGAGCATAAACTATATTCTAGCTTGCTATGTGATTAATTTGGAAAACATGAGGGGTTTTGTTGAAAACATTGAATAGCAACAGAAAACAGATGTCTTTTGACAGAAATAGTCCTGAGTAGCATGTTTAAGTATGGTTTCATCAAACTAATGAGGTTTTCTCACATAAAGCAGTTTTGCTTCAGTGGAAACAAGATCAGAAACCAGATTATGATCCTGTAGATCTTTTCTCAGTGAAATCAACAGGAAGTCAATTGCCTGCCCAGCTCAGTAGATGTTTATGGGGTGTCAACTTTGGAGCTCTAGATCTTTTCTCTAATTACCTGTGAAATTCTTCATATGCCTGTGGAGTTTAAATGATAATGTTGTTTAAAATCGTGCAATGTCAGAAGGTCACTGTGAGACTGATTAAGATACTGTCAGATGAGCAGCTGTTGCAGCTATTAGTTACTGCTTTTCAGTAATGCCCATAGTGCTCCAGGCACTTTCAAAATTAAAAGACAACATTATTGCCCCTTGTTCTCACTGAACGAGAAGCCAGAGATGCACATATTTGTTAATCCCTATTGAAATAAAGCTCAGGGGCTCTTTTTCCTGAAGAAACATTGAAATTCACAGCTATTTTAATTCAATTCTATATATTTTTTGTGAAGGTTTGCCTAGTCAATAATTTTAATGGGCAAAATTGAAATACACTTCAACATGAAAAGGCTGGGTTTTGCATGAGTACCTTCCAAAAAGATTTTGGAGGTATCTGTTCATTTGATTCATTTTTGCCTCTCTGTTTTTCTACAGATGTCAGTTTGCTTAGGCATATTGTAGAATTAGCTGTCCAAGCCACATCATGTTAAATTCAAAGAGCCTTGGGTCTGACATCATCAATGCTGTCTCCCTTTCCCCGATCCCCGCAGCTTCAGGTGTTTTCCTCTGGGCCACTTTGCATTTGAGTGCAGCTGCAGTGGGGCACATCACCAGATTGCAGCAGCAGCATCTGAAATCCTAGGAGGAGGGCTGGTGCTGCTCATGGCACTGGGATAAATCCAGTCCTTGTTCATGGGGCACCTGCTGCTTTCTGCTCAACTGGGAGAGCTTCACCTGGAGTGCTGATGTACATGTTCATCTTGTAGCAGTTGAGTGTCTCACCTGCAGGTGATGCAATGCTGTGTTAATTTTCAGAGGTTGGCATTTCTTCTGTCAGATTCTTATTCAGCTCTCCAAGGGAACCCTTTATTAAAGCTCTGCCAAGTTCATCCCATGTATTAAATAATGACCTTAACAAGATTGTACCTTTTTTGCAAAGGAACACAGTCTGTGTGTCTTGTTTTATTTTTCTTTTTCTTTTCAAATGTAAATAATTTACTGATTGTCTCTAGAAATGCTGCCATTCTCTATGGCCTTTCAAGGTACCACCAGAGTTCCTCTTTAGCTGCCCTGAAGAGATGCAGACTGGTTCTCAGATGCTCCCATGCCATGGGTAGCAGTGCCCAACCTCTGCCTGCACACGTGGCTCCAGAGGATGCACTGAAGGTGGCATTGCTGCACATAACCCAGCTGGTCTCAGTGTCCAGCAAACAGTTGTTAATTTAACCAAGTGGTTAAGATTTAAAGAATTTTTGACGTCCAGTTTTCAATCCATGAGGGCTTTTTCATCATACACACATCAGCATTCTGAAGAATTCTCAAGAGTTAACTCTTTATGCAGCTCAGTCTTTTACACAAATAAATGTGTAGGGGTTATTTCCTGGATAACTTTGGAGACTGCAGACCTCTAGGCACATGTGTGCTAGGAGTGGAGAGAGGTAAGCTTTCAACTTAGGTGCTGGAAGTGGCCTACTGGATGCTCTAGGGGGTATACAGGCAGTTTTGATTCCTGATGGAAGTAACTTGTTTAGGCTTTGCCCTGCCTGTTACATTCACTGTATCCTTCTGTTTCTTTCCAAACAGGGTTTTTTTGAAGAAGAGGAAGGTAAAGAGTACATCTATAAAGAACCCAAATTAACTGGCTTGTCTGAGATCTCTCAAAGGCTGATGAAACTTTATGCAGACAAGTTTGGAATAGATAACGTGAAGATCATCCAGGATTCCAACAAGGTATGAAAGACGTGTGGTTTTCCACAAGGGAAAGAACTGAGTGCGTGGTTCATATTTTGAGAGCTGTGTTTGGAATGAATGCCATCTGAGTGTATCTGTAAACTACATCTTGACAAACAAAACAAGCCCCTGGCCTTACAGCCTGGCAGGTTCTGTCTGGAAATGCCAGTGTTATAGCAGGGCATCACAGCCAGCAGGAGACGAGACATGTTTGCTGCAGTGCAAAAAGAGGTTGTTTTCAGTCTCACTTAGCCTTCATCCACTTTTGCCAATGGCTACATCCAAAGGTCCCACTCTTCTTAGGGCCCTGTTGGTTAAATATCTTTGTATTCATCCGTGATCTCAGTATTACATTTGGAAGTGTCAGTTTTCATCAGTTTGGCTACGATAAATAAAAGCATCAAAAATGTAATCGATGCCTTGGAGCTCATCACACTTAATATAAATTTTATTGTTTGCTGCTGTTACACAGGTGAACCCCAAAGACCTGGACCCCAAATACGCCTACATCCAAGTGACATATGTCACACCTTTCTTTGAGGAGAAAGAGGCCGAGGATCGCAAGACCGACTTTGAAATGCACCACAACATCAACCGCTTCGTGTTCGAGACGCCCTTCACGCTGTCGGGGAAGAAGCACGGGGGCGTGGAGGAGCAGTGCAAGCGGCGCACGGTCCTGACCAGTACGTGTGCCCGGCTGCTGCCCCGCGCCCCTCCCGCCCCTGCCAGCTGAGCCGAGCCAGCAGTGCGTGCCCGGTGCCCGTCAGGCGGCTGTGCAGGATGACAAGTCACCTCTTCAGTGTGTCTCTTGGCTGTGTGCTTTCCTCACAGACCTGCTGGCCGTCTTAGGGATAGCTATTTTCATTCAGCTGCTTTGTTTTTCCTTATAATTGACATCTTAACTGTTCTTGCAGTGATGTAACTTGGGAGTGGTTCTGCTGGAGGCAGCTTAACAACACTCAAAACCATTGTTCTTTTAATAATAAGCAAGTCAAAGAAAAAGCCAAGTAAGGTGTCTCCTACTAAGAGCAAAACTTAGCAGGTAGGAATTTTTGTTCAAAATAGGAGTAAGATACATTACATAGAATTTTTTTAAGTGAGAGGTAAGATTTCCATCAGTGTTTTAAGGCAGGAATGTCAGGAGCACTAGATATGTCTGCTCTTACTGAGTCATAGTAAACTGAAGTTTTTAGTTCCTTATCATGATTGACATATCTTTTTAAAACAGCATTCTTTGTGAGACTACTAGTGAAACTTGATATGTCTGAATTTTGATGTGTGAGAAACTGTCTGAAATGGAGGCGTTGTTCTCATGGGCGGCCGTGGGCAGATGTTCACAGCAAAGGCTCCCAAGTGACAGAAAATCCAGTTCCCCACAACTTCAGTGCATCTGCTTCTCCCAAAGGACTAAGTGAAAAAAACTGCTTACAGTGCAGGCATAGTCACCTAAAAGTTTTGTTCTGGCGAGTCAGGAAAGAGGCACTGATGTCTGAGGGTGTTTTGTTACATGACACAGCTTTGCTTGTAAGAAGAAGAAAGGAGGAATAGCTTGTGTGTGGTTTTTTTAAGTGCTTGAGCAGCAGTAGATGTTTTGAGATCTGTATTGAAGCAGGCAGTTTCACTGACTTGAAAGTGCAACTGTTATGGCCTGTCTGGCAAAAACAGAGAGGATTGTTCTTCTGGCAGAATATTTTCCCTGGGTTATTATGTGCTGTCATCAACTCCCACTGCTCTCAGCCTGTCTCCATCATCAGCATTAGGTGGGAATTTGATGATCTCCTCTTCTGCACTGCTTTTCCCTCTGGCACCTGCCTCACCTCAGTACTTTTCTCTAAAGGAAACATCCTTTTATTTTCTTTTTCATTTCTTTCCCCACTCCTGTTTGATAAAAATCATGTATTTTCATTTGCTTCCTATGTAAACTTAAGTTCTTTTAGTTTGAGAAGAACTCAAGGCTTGCCAGTAGGTTGGAAGTCAATTAATTGTGCTTGGGTGGCTGGAGTGGTACCTGCACAGCACCTCTGCTGGGCAGAGGGCAGGTGCAGTGTGGCTGCAGGCTTTGGTTCACTGGCTCTCTGCCATGCCTGGCTGTGACTCGTGCTTCCAGCTCTGGAAGTCCTGGGTTTCCTGCTCTCCAATGAGATAGCCACCCTGTAAACTGGAGCTCATTTAGGTCTGAGCTGACTGGAAGCAGATGCTTAGTGGAGAAGGACATATGTGGAGTATACATACAGCAATCAGAAGAGTGTTAGCTTAGATCAGACTTAATGCTTCATAACAGTACCTTTGCCAAACTCCCTGAGATCCATGAAAGGCCTTGACTGGAAGTAAAGAGTTTTAAAGATTAATAATTCCTCTGTCTGCTCTCATAGGAGTATTTAGGTTGAATATTAAAAGTAACTCCTTATTACTTTTAGGATGATGTTTTAATAGTAGTTCATCTGTGGGGGTGTTGTGGTTTAACCTCAGCTGGCAGCTAGGCCCCATGCAGCCCCACACAGCCACTCTGTGTCCTCTGATGGCTTGGGGAAAATCAGAAGTGTAAAAGTGAAACAACTCATGGGTTGAGATAAAAACAATTTAGTAAGTAGAGCAAAAACCACACACACAAGCAAAGCAAAACCAGGGATTCATTCACCACTTTCTATGGGCAGGTAGGTTCAGCCATCTCCAGGAAAGCAGGGCTCCATCACATGTAACAGTGTCTTGGGAAAACAAACTGAATGTCCCTCCCATTTCCTACTCCTTCCCCCAGCTTTTTATGCTGAGCATGACACCATAGGGTCTGGAAAATCCCTTGGGTCAGTTGGGGTCAGCTGTCCTGGCTATGTCCTCTCTCAACTCCTTGTGCACCCCCAGCCTCCTTGCTGGTGGGTGGGGTGGGGTGAGGAGCAGAAAAAGCCTTGACACTGTGTAAGCCCTGCTCAGCAATAACCAAAACATCCCTGTATTATCAGCACTGTTTCCAGCATAAACCCAAAACCAGCTACTGTGACGAAAATTAACTCTATCCCAACCAACACCAGCACAATGAATGATAGCCAATTCACCTGAACTAGAGGCTCCTGCCTCTAGCTTGAAACATGTTTGATGTGATGTTTTGAGCTGTTTGAAGTTCAGTATGGGTTTATAATTTGGTTCTTTAACTCAGAAGAAGAAATTTGTGGATTGTAAAATCTGAGCAGTGAGAGCTTTTTGCCACCTGCATGTGCCAGAGCTGAGTATCAAACAATGATGAATGCAAGAGGAAATGCTCTTCCAGGGCCAGGTACATCAGAACTCAGTTTGGACCAGCAGTGTCACTTCTGTTCACTTGGTGATTAAAACTTAATTTTTATGGATTGATAAAGAGATTGACAAAGCCAAAAGTTAATACTTTGACTTAATTGTTTTGATCTCTTAAATACTCTCTTGGGTGAGGTCTCTGATCCATTTTTCTCTCTCGAGTAGCCAGTCACTTGTTTCCCTATGTGAAGAAGAGGATTCAAGTCATAAGCCAAACCAGCACAGAGCTGAACCCCATTGAAGTGGCCATTGATGAGATGTCCAAAAAGGTCTCAGAGCTCAATCAGCTTTGCACAATGGAAGAAGTGGACATGATCCGACTGCAGCTCAAGCTCCAAGGAAGCGTCAGTGTCAAGGTAATGACAATTTGCTGCCTTTTTTTTTCTTTTTCTGTCAATACATCTGCCTCAATTTTTGTTCTGATTTTCATAATTCCAGACATTTTTTGTCTATTTTATGGTTTTGGCATAACTTGCATTCCAGTGCTGTTAGCTCCCACTCTAAACATGTTAAGGAATGGCAAGTTTTCCACTGACATTGATGACTGCTGGATTTATATGCTAACATAATTATTTCAGTCAACTCTACTCTAAATAAACATTAAGACCTTTCCAAAAAGACCATCATGTGTCATTTGAGAATATGGCCCCTCACAAGCAATCAGGTTCTTCAAAGGGAGTTTTGTTAGGATTGGCTTTGGTATTTCCTATTTAGGAAAGTTGGGATTGTGAAAGGCATGTGCATTTCTGGTGCCCTCAAGAAAATGCCTTCAAATAAACATGCAGCTGTCTGGATGGTTAACCAGCTTGGGACTTTCAAAGGCCAGCACAGATCTGCAGCTTGTATGAGGTTGAGCAGCTCCCTTTTCCTCAGTAAAACTCTTCAGCTTCCATCCTGGTGCCAAAAGCAGTGAGGTGATATTCTTCTCACAGGCTTGGTTGCCTGAGGCTGATCTCCAAGCCTTGGGACACAAGAGAAACAACAAAGAATGGCTTGTTCTCTGTACCTAAGCTGTGTGCTTTTACCCAGGTAAATGCTGGACCAATGGCCTATGCTCGAGCTTTTCTTGAAGAGACAAATGCTAAGAGATATCCTGATAATCAAGTTAAGCTTCTGAAGGAGATCTTCAGGTAAATATTCAATTTAGGCTTCTCCCCCCCCGCCCCCGCATAGCACATAGGATACTCTGCATGGCACAGGTAGGTGAGACCTGTCAGGCTGATTTAAACCAGCCTAATTTACATCTGCATTTATCCTATCTTATAAGTCATTCCTAAGAAACATATACTGGAGTTTTGGGCTATCCTAGTAAAACACATTCCTTTTGATCTGCAAAACAGTTCTGAAATTCACTTCCAAGAAGGTGTAGTTTGCAAGGGAGAGAAGAGGTACAGCATTGTGTGACATATATAGATATATAGTCTTTTTCATTACTACAACCCTTGTATCATGTTGTTTGTGTTCTTCTACTTGCAGGCAATTTGCTGAAGCATGTGGACACGCTCTTGATGTCAATGAACGCCTCATTAAGGAGGACCAATTTGAGTATCAGGGAGAGATGAAGTCTCATTACAAGGATATGCTCAGCGAGCTCTCTGTAGTTATGAATGAACAGGTCAGACCATCTATTTTGGTGCTGATTGTGCTGAATGAGGGTGGCTAATTGTGTTTTCTAGTGACAAATGAAGCTGTAGAGAAAATACTAGAAGTAAAACCTGGCAATGACACAGTCACTGAAAAAACAATTTACTTTTTGTTTTGTGTTTGTTTTTCTTTCTTCCCCTCTCTCTTTTTTTTAAATCCAGGTATATTCTGTATAATTAATCTGATCAACAAATATCTGTCTTCCACCTGTCTTGCTATATATTAAAAAGCTGAATGTTTGTGAGGCTAAATGATGACTGGGTTCAGAGGCATAGAGTCAGTGTAAACTAGTATTTTATGCTTTGCTTGCTTTGTCCTATAGCCGTGATGTATTTAATTAAAACAGTAAATTGCTATTAAGATGTAGCTTATAACCAGAGGAAGTATCTTTATAGTTTCTATTTATACTCAGCTTTCAGAGAAAGTTGTTTTTTGGTTTTTTTATATATATCTGAGTATACTGTCAAAATAGATGCCATGTATTTTAGCAGCTTCAGAAGGATGAGCGTGCATGGCTATATTATGTGATGTTCATCCCAAAATTCTGAACTGAACTCTAGAGCACACGTGCAGATATTCTACTGCTATATCTAGGCAGATTTGGGTTTATTATGTTTTCTGGTTTAATTAAATATTGAGTGATTCTGCATACTAAAGCACAAATGAAACCATTCTTAATGATGTCTCTGCATGCTTATGTGTGGCCTACCCTAGATTGCACCTGAGAAACAGTTTCTCTCCAGCAGTTGTGCTGCATTTCTGGGTGCCTGTAGCAGCCATAAGCACTCTTTGTGTAAACTTACTTAGCTTAAGAGTGATGGCATCTCACAGAAGTGCCTCACTGGCATTCCATTACCCCATGCTGTATTATTCATCTTCACATATGAGTAGAATAAGGATTGACCTGAATTTTTTGCCCATTGTTGTACTTACTGTGGAATGGACTGAATTTTTCACTGGGTGTAAAGCTTATGATTGCTTGGAGGCCTGGTGCATCCAGGTGGGGGTCGAGCTGAGGGGTGGCTGCTGTTCTGGGAGTTGTGCTCCTGTCCTGTTTAGGTGTATAAAGATCTGTGAACCTCAAGCATTCCAGTAATTTTGTCACAACTAATATTTATCACTGTTACATTAAGTATGTAAGTGTTAAGGATATTACTTGTTACTCAATGTTCATGCATCTCCCATAGAAGTTATTTTGGCCATCTACTCAGTGTGCATAGGCAGTACCATGTGTCTTGAGTTCCATAAAAATGGAAAATAGATGGTCAGCTGAAACAAGGCATGAGCAGGCCCTGAGTTTTAGCATTCATAAAACATTTGGACACTATTAAATGCTCATACCTGTATTTATGTCAGTGAGCTCTGGCTTTTCTTCATGTAAATGAAATACTAAATACTACAAAATTACTTTTACAAAACAATGCTGATGTGTAAAGTTAAGAGTTCATCCAAGAAAAGTCAAAATTGTCATCTGTTTTACCAAAACCATCTGAACTTGAAAGTCCACAGTGAAAACAGTCTCCCACTTGCAGTGCTTTGGGGAAGCCTAAAAAGTGACAGCACCCACTTCTGGGCAGTGTGGGGTTTTGAGAAAACTCTGCTCTTCTTGCAGTGAACTCATGAACTACCTACTTCTGAGCAGAGTATTGCCTCAGAGAAATCACATGCCATAAACTGTGGCTGAAATATTTATCTCACAGTTGGAAAGCTTGAGGCTCTCTTGCATCTGTGCTCTGTGCTTTACACCAGTAAAGATCTGCCATCTTTCCCATTGTCGTATTCAAGAGTTTTGTTTCTCACCTACTGACAGTGACTTTTTCATCACCATATGTTTTTCTCTTTTTTGTTTTGTTTTGTTTTTCTTTTCTGACAGCTCTGTCATGGTCCTTGCTTATACAGCTTCTCTTCTTCCCTGTCTAACATTTCCCTCAATACTATAGCCAAAAGTGGTATGTCCATTTCTCTTACATCTAATTTTTCTTTTAATGTCATGTACTTCCCTCACTTGCTGGTTTTTCTAGTTGGGTATGTTTGTTCAGTTTCATGTCTACTGATGCCCTTCTCAGAGAATTTAAAAAAAGAAGGTCCAAGATGTATGTGAGATGTGTGGTCCATGAGCAGTGTTGAGAGGCCTGTTCTTTAGGATGCTACTTGTGAACTTTGGGGAGACCAGTGGGGCAGCTCAACAAGAGCCCCCTACAACAAAAGCATGTGCCAAAGGCAAGTAGCTAAAGGGCTGCCAGGGAGTGCCAAGTGCCAGTGCTCCTCCTGCAGCCCAGGGTGTGAGAGCAGCTCCTTCCCAGAGCTGCTGGCTCAAGCAGTGGAGCTGACTGTGGTCACGTCTGCCCAGTGGTAACTGAGGGGTGCCTGACCTGCAGCCCTGCCCAAGGACAGCTGGGGGTGGCTGGCACAGGGTTGTGTCTGGAGCTCTGTGAGGGGCAGAGGTTTCTCTTGCACTGCTGATGCTGTGTGGTCCATGGGAGTGCCCATGTCTCTGCTGTGGATGCTTCAACATAGTGCCCATGGAAAAAGACAGGTTTTCAGTCTGCTGTTATAGAAGTAGGAAAAAAGAGCTATTACAAAGGCTAAAAAGAGCTTCTTTAGAAAAAAGGATCTTCCTTCGTGCTCAAACCTATCCATAGGATGGGGCAGAGCAAGCTTTTGCCACTGCTCCTCCCCTGCAGCTCTGCCCACAGGCTCAGCCTGGCACTTGGTCCCAACCCTGCAACTGGACCTTTTTGTTCAGCTGCTGGATGTGTTCAGTTCAGTGCGGCTGCTGCAAGCCCCAAGTTTCTGTTTAGCGTGGGCAGAACTGGGCCTGTCTGTACCATGGCCAGTTTGTAAAATGTAGGTGACTTTTCAGTTGTGTTTGTATGAGAGTTGTGAGAGTGGTACAGTTTAGAGAACCCATGAAGCACCACTTGGCAGTAGCCAGTGACCCCAGCCCAACCCTGTGGCTCAGAGGACGTCACCCCTGTCCCTGCAGCCTCCATTTACTGGAGAAAGGTCCTTTTCCTCTGTTAGTTCTTTAGAATCATTGTGTAATAACTAAAAAAGGGGAAACACTTGGTTAGACAATGGACACTTCAGACACCAAACTATTCACTTCTTTCTCACTGTTGCTTTTTTTTTCTTTTTTCTGAAAAGATTGCATACAAGGAGGACTCAGCAAAACATCCAGGGATGGAGCGCACGTATTCACGAGTCATCCATAGAACCAGCTCGTCTGTGCCAGCAGCAACCACTCCAGCAAACCCTGATGCCTGACTGCAGCATGGGGAACTTATGGCCTCAGGAAGATCTGGTGGCTGGGGGGGGTTTGCTCTTTGTTGTTCGGGGTATTTTTTTTCCTTTTAGATTAATAGTACTGAAAATTAAGTTGATCATGGACAATACCAGGAAAAGGATTTGTGGGTTAAGATTTTAATTTATTGGAAGTCTTCACGGTGT
The DNA here is from genome assembly GCA_013398175.1 of Climacteris rufus. Classification (NCBI taxonomy): domain Eukaryota; kingdom Metazoa; phylum Chordata; class Aves; order Passeriformes; family Climacteridae; genus Climacteris; species Climacteris rufus. The sequence continues at coordinate 58,417 of VZRZ01003487.1, read as the reverse complement.
TATTTTTAAAAATGCAAGCTTGAGAATTTTTTTATTTTTTTGCCTATCCCAATATTTGCACATTCCCTCTCTCTTTTTCTTTTTTTTTTTATTTTATGTTGTCCATTTTTGGTTTTGAGCAGCCTTTATTAAGACAGGCTGATTATGAAATTCCCACTGAACAGATAGGTACACAGCAAACCCTAAGTTTGCTGTAAATTATAATATATCTAATACTAAGTCCTAGTATACCTATATTTTAAAGGTCAGAGTGGATGTTTTATAACATTTAAGTATATTGAAATTGTAAATAGAAGATGTGTAAAATATGTCATTTTTACAAAATTTAAAAAAATATCTTTTTAGTTAATTATGACAGTACTAAGAATATGGATAACATTTCAGTTACCATTATATTAAAATATTTGTGTATGTGTATAAAAGCGTCCATAAACCTTTCTCTTTGAAGGTCTGTGCATTGGTTCATTCCTCTGACAGCGCTCTCTGGAGTGGTGGGGATCAGGATGCCTCCTGCCTCCCGGCTGTCTGTTGTGTGACACTGATAGTGACACTTTTGACCATCTGCGTAACGTGGATTTGGAGTCTCTCCATGGCCCCAGACTGAGGCCACCCTGGGAAACAAGCTTGGTGTAGTTCTCCTACTCGAGGCTGAGAAAACTCTGGTCTTCCTTTGAAGGTCATAGTCCCAGATTTTGCCCAGGACATGTTGGGAAACTGTGTGCCTTTAGTGAGACATTTGTTTCAGTTTCTGCATCATGTTGGGATAAGGCAGAGCAATTCTGCCAGTTCTTAGGAGTTCCCTTTAACCTCAGCATTCTCTTCTTAATGTTCATTCATGGAATATCCCTGCTTCCAGGGGTCCCTGCTCATTGTGTATGTGTTAGAATTTCTCTCTCCTATGCATGCAGTCCCCACAATTCTGTTAAGCTGTTTTTTTCTGTTTAGCTCATTTTCCCTGGAGAAACTCTGGTGATTCCCCTGAGGCCTTCACAAGTTCATTCTGGGCAGAGGCCAGTGATATGTCTTTCTGCCTGGGGTTACCAGGAGGAATTTTCCAGTGTGTTGCCTCATTCTGCCCTCCTGTCTCTTGTAACACCCCAAGTTCACAACTGGTGAATCTCAGCTGGAGTTGTGCCCTGGTCCTGCAGGCCAGAGCCAAGGGTGGCCTCTGAATGCACCCATGTCTGTGTGCAAGGTAGAGGTGCCACCAGCCAGCCTCTACCTGCTCACTGGTGCTGCCAGCTCCTGCAGCTGTCTCAGTCAGCAGAGCAGGAGTTTCTTGGGAGTCTTTGCTAAGGGTGAAAACCACAGAGAGCCTTTGCGTGGTGAGGGAAGGAGGGCAGTGGTTGGGACAGGCACGCCGTGGTTTGGGCTGGCCCTGCTCCAGTGTCAGTGCAGGGACAGCGTGGCCCTTGCCTGGGGCTTGGGAGGAGCCCAGGTTCTCCCCTGGGCACAGCACAGCAGCACCAACCACAGCAACCTCCTCATCCTCACCTTGACAAGCCCAGCTCTGCTCTTTGGACACTGCACTCTTCAAAACCAATAGTCTGCTGAAAGGAATTATTTCTGGCCCAAATTTTACCTTGCTTTGTGCTGTATATATAGTGGTAGGTAAAGTTTTACCTGCTGTTTATATGTATTTTTTTATATATATGGGAGGAACCAGTCATCCAGTGGTGGCAGCGGGCATGTGCCAGAGAGGTGAGCATCGAGTCCTCTTGTCCTGTGGTTTGTTGGTCTCACTGCACTCATTTTGTGTTTATGATGATTTGTGTTTATGGGTGGGTACTTCAGAAGCCATCAAGGTGATTTGGAGACAGACTGTTTCTAATTAATGCTCACAAGAAATTAACAACTACATCTGCTGTTGGCCATCTCTGGGAATAACTAGATTGCAAAAGCATGGTTTGCACTGAGGGAATGTTGCAGGCTGATGCCAGGCTGGGCTGAAGCCAAACTGTGGTCTGTAAAGCAGAGGTAAGGAAATCCCTGGATTGTTTTCTCAATAGCTTGCACACAAAATGAATTTCATGTGTAAATCCAAGGGCTGTGGGGCTTGATTTATTTTAAGCAACCAGCTCTGCACCCTCCTCTGGGGTTTGAAAATCCGGCCCATATTCTGAGGTTGCCTTATTGCTGGTGTTGGAGATGCTCAGGCTTGAGTGTAGCTGGGTCCTTGTTCCAGATGGCTCTTTCTCTCCCGCTGTGTTCACACACTTTAAACTTAGTCTGGTGAAAGCAATTAGCAAAAACATGAGCTTTGAACCAAGGCTGCATCAGGGAGAGAAAACAAAGCATCAAGCCATGGATGGTGCCAGTGTTTGAGTGGAGAGGATGAAAGACATGCAGGAGGCACGTGAGGCTGTAGGATGATTGCAAGGATGGGGTTTGGTCCTTTACCATGATAAAATTCAGCAATCCACACTGTGGAAGTCTGTTGTGTAGGCACTGAATCCCACATCCACCCTGTTCATGATGCTGTAGGAAAAGGTTCTTTATACCATTGCTGCTGCTTAAAGTCGTATGAAGTCTGTGCCATTTTATTCTACAAAAAGCTCCTCTTTGAGACTCCGTTTGTCTAAGGCGGCCACAAGATCATCATCAGTTGTTCTCTAAGCTGAGGTTTTTTCCAGTAAATTATTTCACAGTGTATTCTTATACCTATTCCTCCAGCTGGAGGAGGCTCATCCCCCTGCTGCTGTAGGCAAAGCTGGTGAAAGATTCCCTTTCATCTGAGGAAGGAGATCTTCCCATGCCAGACTCAAATTGAGCTTCTTTAAAAACTTTTCAGAGTGCAAAAGAAATTATTCATGTTTGTTACTTAGTGGAAGCTATCTCAACACCCCAAAAGGAGTTAAGTGTTATACATATTTTATGTTTAATCACATCTTTAGTGACACCCAACCACAACCAAAGGCTTAAATTTCAATTAGAGGGAGATGTCTTAAATGTTTAATAGGAATCATTCCTTACAGGGTAATTATATCTTAACATTCACTGGAGAGATATTATATTGGCAACATAATATTGATCTGAACAGGAATAATTTTTTTTAAATTTTATTTTTGGATAATATCCAAATGAGAAACGGGAGGAGATGATCTCTACCATTCATACTCCTGATACACCACCCCTGTGCTGGCCATCCATGGGCCTGGACCTGGAAAAAAGTGAAATTGCATCTTTACATAGCTTTAAATGTGCCTTCTTAAATCTCAGTGTGAAAACTGTTGTCCCACTTGTGTGAGAAGCTCCAGGCTGCAGGTACATTTTACTTCAGCTGTTTGAACTGGTAACTGACTAGTCTGTGTCAGCTGGAAATAACATGGGAGGATGAATCTTCAAGATGATTTCTCAAGGACATCTTTGAAGTATTTGCTATGGATTTGAATGCATTTACCAATTTTTAACAAGTTTGGTATTCATGCAAAATACTGTCCTCGTAATATTTAGATTATCACAAAAAGAATCAGTGTTACACATTCACAACAAATTCAAACCATGAAGTGAGCTCTGAACCTAGGCAGTTAAAATCAAAGGATGATAAATATCAAATGAGAACAAACAAATGGGATTTGGAGGAAAGCATTCAAAGCTGTGGAAAAAGAAAGAAAAAAACCAACCAAACAAACTAGAATGTGTTTCTCATTTAAGAGAATTGCTTTGAGATAAATAAAACTAATCCAAAAGGCGAAGGACAGCCAAGCCCATGTAGAATTCTGTCCATGACCAGAAGGACCTTCAGCTTCACCATCACTACATCCCCTTTCTTTTTTTTTTTATGCTCAAGCAGAAACCACTTGGCACAAACCACTCAGCCCCACCCACACCAGTTTCCTGCTCCTTCTGCCTTCACTTTGCTGTCTGGCAGCCATGGTGTGGAGTGGGCAGGGGGGTTTGGTTTTGTTTGAGGTTCTTCTGTTGATCTCTCCTGGACTTCAAACTCAGAATCCTTCATACTGGAAAACACAACTGGAATTATTTGCTAATTAAAACTGAACAGAATAACTAATTAACGTTGGGAAAATATGGGGCAACTTTGAGGACTGACGAATTAATGCTTTTGTTTCAAAATTACTTCAGTGAGGGATGTTCTGGAGTTTGCTCCAAATGAGGCTGCTCCCTGTGGCCGGGCCCTCCCTGGGCACACCAGCTCCTGCTGGGGCTGAGTCCCTGACAGACTGGGGTGGGCTCATGGCCAGCAGCCTGGGTGCCCACAGCTCTCCCTGCACGGGCCTTTCCAGCCTGTTTTTGTTTGCAGGCTGCAGAGAGTGGCTCTGGGCAGCCGTCAGCTCCTTTCCAGCCTGTTTTTGTTTGCAGGCTGCAGAGAGTGGCTCTGGGCAGCCGTCAGCTCCCTGGGCGGCTGGGGGAGGAAATTAGAACATTATTATTCTTTTCAAGCAAAGCCCAGCACAGTTCCTTGGTGAAATATTAGCTATGGAAAATATCAAGTAACTTTCCTACCTCCCAGGCACGTGTTGGAGTATTTGGAGATGGGGAAAAAGTAAAAGTACAGTGAAACCAGCAGGGTTAGGGGAAAGCTGTCACAGTGTGTAGGTTATCAGGCCAAGAGAGTATTGAGTGGTTTTAAGGCAGAATGGTAAAAAGCTCATCTGGGAGAACCTCCTAGTTAATAAGTGCTACGTGTATTTCACACCAAGCCTCAAGATGCAAAAACCAAAGCACCCAAGCAGTTCTGGCTCGTGGCACTGTGGGAGGGGGTGCTGCTACCCCTGCAGGGAAGCTGTACCCAAGAGAGGTTTGGGATCAACCCTGGATGTGTCTCATGCCTTCAAGAGCATCTCTGAGACACAGTAAGGCAGGACTTGGAGCAATGAGTGTCCTTCAGGCCCGGAGTCCTAGCCTACATGAGAGATGGGTGTGGTTGTTTGTAACATTTCATTGAGTTGACAATGTACAGGTATTTTTGGGAAATTCTCAGTAATGCAGAAGTGCAAATCTTAATTACTAACTTCTCTGTCCAGGTTGTTGATGTTTTTCATTACTCACGAGAGCATGTTGAAGTTCTCAGTATAAACATCTCCCCTGAACAGCAGCATGTTTCCTTTTTTCCAATTAATTACCACCCCCCCGCCCCGTTTATAGAAGCTGCATTTTCAGTGTGCTTTTTAAGCTGTGCTCCCCATGTGCTGCTTCAGTTAGCTATGAGCACCCATTTTTTGTTAGAGAACAGCTGTGAGGGTGTTACTCAACCTGTGATACCTTTCTGTGGCCTGCAAATGCCATGTGTAGTTCTGAGCCATGGTTTAGATGTCCTGTCACAGATACCTTATAGCTACAGACATTCAAATATACTCACATTTTATATGGTGTGTTTTGCCTGAGAAAAGAAAGCTGAATAAGAAATTATTGTTATTGTTATTATTATTAGTTTGAATTTTAGGATGGATTTTGTGCTTAGGGCTGCTCTGTAATCATGAGGCTCTCTCCCATGAGAGGGCTTGTTTTAATTTGAAAGCTGTTGTAGAGTCTGTGCAGGTAACTGTGGGCCCAGTTGCAACCTCCTCATTATGAAAATCTCCAGCTGAGCATATAGATTCTCTTGCATGAGGCATGGTTTTGTACTCTGTAGCATATGTTGTGTTTGCAGGGGGCTGGCATAAAAGAGACTAATTCTGATTATTGCACACTAACTTCAGGATCCATTTAAAGGGACAAAGAGAGCCTTGGAAATGCAACAAAGCCCAGAAGTGCCCTCTTAAAGTTCGAAACGCTTGTGTAGCCTTACTTTATGTCAGCCCAGTCCAAAACTGTGGCCGAGGTTTTCACATGTGACTCGTATATCTCAGTATTTCTATTTCCCTTGTTCAGGTTAAGCCTTGTTTTTCTAAAGTATTGAGCATCCCCTGCTGGATTTCAGACCCCTTTCAGAAACTTTGAAAGCTCAAAATCAAAGCTTTTAACAGGGCTCGTGTGAGATTTTCTGCATACACGTGGGAGTTAAGGCACAGTCAGGCACATGGTCCTTGCAAAAGAAAAAGGATGCTTAACAGACGTTAATAAGTTAAACAATTACCTTTTAACAGACTAATCAGATAACTCTGTGCCATCATTACCTAATGGCGTGTTGAAACCTGAGAATGCTTTACACATATAATTGATTTTTGCCGTCTTGTTTTGTCTCTAGGAGGGTGAGCAGCTCGCTCCGCAATACATCCACCATTCAGCCGTGGTTAAAAGGGAGCGTTTAATTAGTCATGAGAGGAAGGCAAGGGCTCGTTCGAGCAGAGAAGCAGCCAGGTCTGCGCTGGCTCACGCCCGGCTCCACGTGGGGCTGGGAGCGATCCCACGGCTCTGCCCCTCCGGCCGCTGCTGTGTGGGTGTGGGTGTGCTTGTGTGTGTGGGTGTGGGTGTGTGGGTGTGGGTGTGTGTGGGTGTCTGTGTGTGTGTGTGTCT
>VZRZ01003487.1:21653-51913 GCA_013398175.1 Climacteris rufus | reverse complement strand
TGTCTGTGTGTGTGTGTGTGCCTGTGTCTGTGTGTGTGTCTGTGTCTGTGTGTGTGCCCCGGGGGCCCGCGTCCCCTGCCCGCGGGCTGCTGCCACACCTGCTCTGCCCACTGCAGTGCCGAGGACAGGCCATTCCTGCAGCCTTGCAGCTCCCTTCTGGGGCTCGCCCTGCCGATCCAGCGGGGGATTTCCATGCTGGGGGGATTTCCATGCTGGGGGCCGGCGGTCCGCGAGTGCTCTGACACAGCCCTGCCCGACGGGACGGGCGCTGCTCGGGCGGCGCTGGGGAGGGACAGAGGTGCGGGGCAGCAGCGCTGGCTCAGCTCGGCCCGGCCGGGGGATGCGCCCTGGCCTGGGGCAGCTTCGTGAGTGCTGCTCCCGCACCGCCACGGCCCTTTCACACGGGAAAAAGGAGTTTCCTTCCCCGCGTGGGTGGGCTGTGCTTCTGGGGACACCCCATGCAGGGGCAGGCACCCGCCCGCTGGCACTGACACCCTGCTGAGCGCTGTCCCGACACCAGCTCGCCCTTGTCCTTCAGAAGGGGCTTAGGAATAGCAGGTTTTGACTGCGCAAGAGGTTGGTCACGCTTTTCAGAATAAGAATGGATATCTTTTGGCATCTTTAGTGGGAATGTACCAAAAAGGGGCTTCCAGGCTCCTCTGTTGGGCTGCAGAGTGGTGCCAACTCAGAGGGGGAGGTATTCCCACAGCTAAAACTGGGGATGCTCCAAACAGCCCTGTAATGAATGTAGTCAGTGAATAATTAGCTGATTGCTGCAGTGAAAGCCCGAGGCACTGCTGCAGAAATTGGAAGGAGCTCCTGTACCTGCCCTCGCCGTGGCAGCTCTGGGGAGGAGCCCAGACGGGCCCCAGGAAGGAGCAGGGGCCCTGTGGGGATGGACCTGCCGGGGGTGAACACAGCTGGGAACACACGGGGATGAGAGCAGCACCCTCCGCGGGGAGTCTGAGGCCAGGAAACTCTGTTGAACACAGACATGGCCAGCGAATTTGAGAGACTGAGCCAATTGTCCGATTATTAGAACATTTCCAATTTGTGCAGCAAAATCTACCCTGCCAAATCCTTCCCTCACAAGAGGGATGCATTTCTCTTCATGGCTGAGCATTTGCAGATGAAATCCATTCAAAGCAAGATGCGACCTGGCCTGGCAGAGCAGCACCTGTGAGGACACTGATGTGGCTGCCAGCATGCTGGGCTCAGGTGAGCAAGAGCCTTGCACGCTGTGTTGCATGTCCCACTGCATTCAAGCTGTTCTGTGAGTGCTTGGAATAAAACACATTTGACTTGAGCATCAACCTTAAACCTGCTGCTGAGCCTCGAGCAATAGGACTGGCCAAGTAAAGCACAGGGATAATGTAAATGCATAAAGGTCTAAATGTCTCGACTTTGAGAAGACTAAAAGGGGAGAAATGAAAATTGGAGAAAAGAAAAATTTCCATCTTAAATTTGCCATTTACCCCTTAATTTACCATTAAAATGGAGAAGCCACTGACAGAAGGGCAATATGGGTTCAAATTTGGACATTAAATCCATTCAGTCCATTCAGATGTATAAAAGGAAAATGATCATAAGCGTGTCAGCAAAACAGAATCATCACACAAAAATATTTTTAATTTATTTTTAAATCCACTGAAATTGGATTTTTTTTTTTACCTTCTTTTTTTATCTTCTTAAGTTGTACAGCCAGATTCAGAACAGAATGAGGCTCTTTCGCGCCACAATGAAGCATTAAACTTGGCAAAGTCAGAAATGAAGGAAGGACTCAGGGCACAGTGATGTTCTTGCACAGAGGCAATAGGAAGGGTTTGGCATTGACCCTGACCAGAGCTGCTGTTATGCTTTTTCTTGGTCGTTTTTTATAGGATGCATAAATCCAGTGCTTCCCAGACGTTCGAGGCTGATACACAGCAAATCTGCCCTGGAGACTCCAGCCCTGACAGAGATCCGGGCTCCAGGCTTGGTGCTGGCACGGAGCTGAGAGCTGCTCTGCTCCCCAGGATTTCCTGGTGGGGCAGGCAGGCTGCTGTGCTCCCCCTGCCCTGTCCCAGCGAGGCTGCAGGTGCGTAAGGATGGAGGTGAGTTAGGACAAGGATGATTCCAGCAAAAGGAGGGGTGTTGGTTTATTGCTCAGTGGTCGTAGAGGTTTTCCACCTCAGCCACGTTCAGTCTTGGTTCTCTGCCTCATCTCCTCCTCCTAAACACTAAAGCCTGTGCCAGCCCAGGCACTCTCTGAGCAGCACGTGGAGTGGGAAGGGGCAGCCTCAGCTAAGGGCAGCAGTCCCTGGGTGCAGGTGTCACAGCACTGATCCTGTGCACATTTATGGCAGCTGAACCCCAGTATTTGTGCTCTGTTGGTTGGGGTTGGCCCCGGGGAGGGGAGGCTCTGTCTTTCTGCACTCCCATGCCACTGAGAGGCATGACACACCTCCAGCTGCACCGAGTCATAGAAAATGTCCACATGCCTGCTGCTGATGGGTTTTCCAGGACAGAATCATTGTACTAGAGCAGCAATGAGTCCTTTTTGTTGTTTTTTTTTTTATCTGTCTAACCTCAGGGGAGCAAGAGAGCTTTGGCAAGATGACTACAAAGATCAGCAGCAGCAGTGGCTGTGCAGGTGCTGGTTTCTGCTGGTGGCTGTTTTCACAGTGCACCTTTGCTGCTCTCAGTGCAGCCCTTCCCCAGAGCCCCCTGCAGCAGCCGTGCACACACAGGCACTGAGCGTGTTTCCCACCTATGGCAGCATCTGGGAGCTGGCAGGGCAAGCACAAGTCTTGGACCCCAATGAATTCACAAAAGGTAAGGTTACCTGCATGGATCTCTTGCTGCTTACAGGGAACACACTGCTCAGCCCAGTGGCAAAGGTTGCTTTGCTAGGTTTTCATTGTCCAAAACTCCTGAGTCATCTGGCCCCCTGCCCATCCATCCATGGGCAGGAATTTCAGCAGCAGATGTATGAGGTTACAAGGAAAAAAAGTCATTTCCTCAGATGTTTCTAGTACATCAAAAGGTCTATGCCTGCTCCAGTCTGGTTCTGGAGGAGCAGCAGACATGGGATCAGAGGGGCAGACGTCTTCAGCTGCAGCTGGGGTAAGCTAACTGCTGGGCTGGTGATGTCCCCTGCCCATCCAAACCTGCAGCCAGCTGCAGGATCAGCAGCAATGTCATAGTGACACATGGGTGCTGTCACGCCTCCAGTGCCTGACCTGCTTGCTGGAGAAACAGACCCATGATACTCCCTACATATTATCCCCAGCACGGGATCACCTACACTGTTAAGCCTGAGCCTAAGCCTGAGCTAAATGCATGGACGCTGTGGGCTTCACCTGCAGCCTGAGAACTCCCATTCATTCCCCCTCTCTGTGTGCAGCCTGAACCCCGCAGAGCCCCTGGAGAGCTTCCAGGAGATGGCAGCAGGGCTGCTGGTGACTGCTGCAGCTCCCGGTGCCCAGCCTGGTGCCTGTGTCACTGCAGGGGCCAGCAGAGGTTTGTATTCCTGCAGGCCCTGCAGCAGCCCCCCCTGCCCTAGGAGGGCACGGCCTGTGGCTGTAGCTCCACAGGGGAGTGAGCACAGCGTGGCCTGTGGGAACCTTTTGAGGATGCTGCTCCAAGAAAGCCAGACTGCCCACATGGGGACAGGTCCCATGGCAAAGCCCCTCACTTCATCCCTGCTTTTCTCTCAATTCCAGCAGTTTCTGCCCAACTTCCCAGAAGCTGCTGGGCAGCAGCACCTCCCCATAGACCTGATGGCTTCCTCACAACAGCCCCTCTGGAAAAAAATAAAACAGAGTCCTCTCATGTTTAAAGCATCTCACAGCAATTTTCCTTTGTTCCCCCAGCCTCCAGCAACAGCGTGAGGAAATGCACATAGCTGAAAAGGAAATGCACATAGCTGAAAAGGAAATGCACAAAGCTGAAAAGTCTTTTTTCCCTCTCTCAGATATTCCCGAGTCACTGTTGAGCTATTGAGAAGTGAATTACCTCAAAGAAAAAGGTGTGTTAAATTATTCTCCTGCTGACTTTCTGGCATTCTCAGTTCTGTATTTTGAAGTGAGTTTTGGGGAGTGGGAAGACTGCGCCACAGGTTTTTGCATCTTACTGCCAGCAGAAAGATGGCTTTAGGGACTAGGTGATGACAGAAATACAGAGGATTGTGTTTCTCTTCCTAATGCAAGAATCATGCCTGGTCCTTCTCTCGTTACACTCCTGGGATGCTGGTGCAGGCACTGCACTCTGAGCCTCCCTGGGCACCCAGAGAGGGCCTGGGCTCTGCTGCAGCCTTCCAGGAGAGCTTTGGGGTTCCTGTTTGTCCACCACAGCTGTTGGCATGTGTTGTTAATGGTGGAGTTCTTACCCCGTATCAGCTTTCATTTGGAAATTTGATTTTCCTGTGAGAAACTGCTAATTCTGGAATTGAAATTCCAGATGTACAGGGCAAAAAAGCGTAATTCACCCCGTGTTAGGGGAGAGATGAATCCCGGCCCAGCCCACCCCTCTGTGCCGTGGAGAGGATCACTGGCCTTTTTGGGCAAACCAAAGGAAATGGGCTCTGTCCTCCTCGGGCCGTGTGGAGAACACCGAGAGGCGGGCGGGGTTCCGGGGGGCAGCGGTGCCGTGCTGACAGTGATTTGCGCGGTGCTGAGAGGCCAGCCCAGCTCGGAAACGCGAGCCCCCGATGAATAAATCATGGTCCTCTCTTAGCAACTTGACAGCTCTGCCCAGCCCTCTCCGTGCTGGGATCCGGCCCGTGCTGGCCGTGCGGGGAGGGACCCCCCTTGTGCAGAGGCTTTTAAGGGCAGCCGTGCCCGGGAGCGTCTGTGGGGGCCGGCGCCTGGCGGGGGAGCACGGAGGGGAACGCGCACCTGCTGCAGCTCATCCGCAAGATGCGCTCCCACATCAACAAGCTGGAGAGGGAGAACAGGGCCCTGAAGGGAGAGCTGCAGGGCTGCGGGCAGAGAGCCGTGCCGGCGGGGGCTGGGAGCAGCGCTGGGCAGGGAGCGGCTGGCTCCGCAGCATCCCCGCAGGGACGCGCCGCGGCCGCCCGGGAGCAGGCAGGTACTGCGGGCTGGGGCTGGCTGGGGCTGTCCTGCCCCCGGCTCTGCCACCCGTTCCCTGGCCGCAGGGAGTGGGGCTGTGGGCTGCTGGCTGCCTGTCTGCTCGACTCCGTGGAAGTGCCCTGGCCTCACCCTGCGCTCACAGCCAAACCCGGCACGGCTGCGTGTCTGGCGCCGGGCTCTTTTTAGGGTGCATCCTCCTAGCTGAGCATAGGGGAGTATTTTTCTGCTGCTCAGACAAAGCATTCAACTCAAATAGTTCAGCTTGTCTTTGTTTAAGCAGAATTTGACTTTCTGATTCGGGTTTTTGCAAGCGTGGACTGCTGCATATATCTGTTCCTTGTCTGTTCCAGGCAGAAAAGGTCCAACAGTTGTAACTGTGCCATAATCTGTCTTGCCTTAGTAAAAGATGAGAAAAATGCTACAAATAATGATGAATTGTTTGCATACATCATACCAGATGTTCAGTTTATTGTTGCAGGTAACGCAGTTAGTTCTCACTGAGGCAGACAGGGGTCAATATATAGGAATACATTCTCCTCACGATTTTATCAGAGAAGAAAAATGGAAATATTTCTCCATTATAGAAGTCTGGTTGGGACTTCTGGAGGATTTAATGAAGCAGGAATTAGAGCAAAATGTTGCTTGGAGAAATGGCCCCACAAGTTTTCATGGAGACAAACCAGTGTGAAGGAGTAAGATGAGAGGCTGACCAGCACTTGTGGATTTACATAAAGCCACATGGGTGCTGTGATGGATGAGTGCCTGCTGCCAAGCCCACTGACCCAATGGCCACATTACCAACCTGAAGCCCTCAAATAGCTCCCTGGTCTTTTGGCAAGTGGAAAAGCTGTGCAAAGTGCTTTCTAACCCTGTGGCTCTTCCTCTCCAGCTGCCTTCTAGGACAAAGGGTGGGACCTAAAGGGACTGTCTGGTATCCTCTGCCTCTCAGCTTCACCATGTACAAAATGTTTTTGAGCCCAAAGAAAGGGATTAAAAATGGAATGATGGAATATTTGGGGCTGGAAAGGACCTTAGAGATCATCTAGTTCCAATACCTCTGCTGTGGGTAGGGATACTTTCTACTAGACCAGATTTCTGAAAGACTCATCCACCCTGGCCTTGAGCACTTCCAGGGCTGGAGCATCCACAGCTTCTCTGGGCATCCTGTTCCAGTGACTCACCACCCTCACAGTAAAGAATTTCCCCCTAAAATCTAATCTGAATGTCCCCTTTTTCAGTTTAAAACTGTTTCTCCTTGTTCTATCACTGCCCATGTGAAAAGTAGCTCTCAAAAATACATTGAGAATATCTGAATTGCCATTATTATTAATTGTTATTATTATTATTGTTGTTGTTATTATTATTATTCCTAGCTCTGCTTTTTTCTCTGCTTCTCAGATACTGCCATGACTGTGAGACGCTACCCCACGGTGTCCCCAGCTCCTGCTCCTCCCAGCTCAAGGTCCCACTGGGCTGTCAGGAAACCTCTGAGCAATGGGCTCCCAGAGGTGCCAGGCAGTGCCCAGCCACCAGCCCCTCCTGCTGCAGCACAGCTCAGCAGGGAAGAGGAGAAAGGCCTGGAGAAACCACCAGCCAGTTGTCTCTCCTGCAGCCATTCCAGCAACATGAAGCTGTTTCAGGAGCAGGTCGATAAGTGCAGGTAGGTTTGGTTTGCCTTGGCACATCACCTGCCTGGGCTGCTCACAGGTTTCACCTAATAAGATATATGGACACTGCTCTGGGTTTTAGTTTCTCATCAACAAAAGCATTGCTTGAATGTCTATGGGCACTGAGCAGACTGGAGACCTCTTTTGAGGAAGTTGTCCTTCTCCTCCCTGCAATGCAAGAGGTTTGGCAGTGGTAGCAGGTTAAATTGTGATAGAACAGAGAGGCTGAGGGAGAGAGAAAGGGGTTGAAATCTTCACTCTGTTAAAGCTAGACAGAGTTTTGCAGATGGATGTGTGTCGCACTTTGGACACGAAAGAAAGAGGCAGACACGCGTTGAAGAGAGAGCTGAACTGCGGGCCAAAAACTGGGCAGGACTGTGCCTCCCAGACCCTGCACTTTATTTTATATCCTCCTAGAAACCACAGGGATTGGAGGGAGAAATTGCCACCTCTCCATCACACTGGTCAAAGGAAATATCCATCAACCATCTCCGCCCAGGAGAAAGGAATGCAAACAATAGAACACAGTTAGGAAAACATGGCTATGTTTATAGAGAATATGTAGAAACTTACAGAAGAATGAAAACATCGAAGAACTGCAAAACTCAGGGCAACAGATGTGATGTTATGACAAGCTAAGCTTGAAAGGGATTTTTAAACTTTGAACAAAAAGCATGGAGATACCAAGGAACTCTGAACTATGCCTTTAGAAGTGTGATTTCTGTGGCTCGTGGATTTAGATGTACTGTATCATGTTTCCCCTGTAACTGAAGCTTTATGAGTCAATGCTTTCAGTCTTGAGAAAAGTAGTCCCAGGACAGCTTCTAAGTTAAGTGAAATGGCTGCTGGACCAGCCCTGAGTGTCTCTGCTCATTAAAGAGAAGCTTTCCAACACAGGACAACAACCCCAGGTAGAAGCAGCAGCAATGAGGCTGTGATAGCCCAGCCACATCCTGTTGCTGATATATCCATCCTGGGAATTCATGTTGATTCCTGGGTTTAGCCTGATGATGCTGTGCTCAAAAAGGAAAGAACGCAAATGGTCTGAAAGGTGTTTGAGCAGGGAGAGGTCCATGGCTCTGCCCACACGTGTCCTGGGGCAGGGCTGCAGGGGCGGGGACCCTGCCGCGGGTGGTGTCACTGTGTGGGGTACCTGTCCGGCGGCACTCGGGACAGCTCTCACTCCGTCCCCCCAGCACTCTGTCCCCGCACAGGGCAGTGCCCAGCCCCCTGCGCTCCCTGGGCAAAGCTGGCTCGGAGCCCAGCTCCTCGCCCAGAGGCTGCGGGGCACGGCGAGGCCAAGCTCTCAGAGGCACCTGGGGTTTCTTGTAAGGGCGTTTCAGGGTCAGGTGTTTTACAGCAGTCACACACCTAAATTTAGTCCTTGGCAGGGAGCTCGTATCGCTTTCCAAAGCGCCGTGCCCCTGTAACTCTGGAGCCCGGGGCTCAGGGAGAGCCGAGCTGGGAGCGCGCACGGGCCGGGGTGCGGAGCCGCTCCCGGGGCAGCGGGTGGCAAAGGCAAACACGGCTGCTCTCGTACGGGGAAGGAACCTTCACAGCAACCAAAACAGCAGCACGGGTCTGTGACATCGAATGCCTGGGGACCGCCCGCGGAGCCCGCGGCCGAACGCCGGCGCTGATGATTTTGTGGCTGTCGGTAGAGCTGGGCGGCGGCCGGGACTCACACCCACTCGCTGCTGGCTGCTTTGGGAGCAGAAGTGGCTGTGGAAAGAGATTTTCATGTAACCCCCTCGGGTTGATATCCCGAAACATGAAGCTTTGTGTTTCTTAGGCCAAAAAAAATTTAATATCTTATATAGTCACAATGGTGGATGATTCTATTATATACCCAAAGGTCTGACACAGACACCAATCTTAGTTAGCTTTTCACTAGTTAGATAATTTCTAGCAATTAGTTCAGAAAGCTTATTAAGCTTAATTTTTTATAGGGATGACATTTTTCTTCCCAGCATGCTGGTTCATGTCAGGTTTTTCTATCCTTTGTTTATTTTAGTTTCTTCTCATTGTGTTCCAAAGCTATAATCCTGTATGTGATAGGAATATTTTTGCTTTAAAATTAACTCTGTAGAAATATCACCTTGAATTTATATAGACCGCAGTTGCATCCAAGTAATAAAATAGCAGCACTGCTATCATCTCTAATTTGCATGTCTAAAATATTTTAATTCATATACGCTAAAGCATTATTTCTACCAAGGGATTCCCACTGTGTTTGGTAAATGAAAACAAATTAAATATTTAAATACAGGATAAAAGAGGCTGAGAACTCTTTTCAGGGCTATTATACTAAAATTACTGAAGGGTCTCTGTGGGTGCATGTGCACCCTCAGGGTTCTGTGCACATGTAGCTGTGTACACATTAACGGGCAGCGATGGAGATGTGAGAATCAATGGAAAAAGGCAGATGCTTCCAGCAGACAGAAACATACTTGGTGCTTTGGGATCACCATGTGAATGGCATGAATCCTGTCTCCATGCAGCGTGCAAGGGCTGAAAGCATTTACTTCCTGCTCGCTGGGTTGGGGTTTTGCTTTATTTACTTTCTCTGCATGTTTTATACATTTGTAATCCTCATAATGGTTTCTCATTTTTTCCTACAGGGGTAAAGTAAAGGCTGTGAGTTTCCTCTTACCAATGGATATGTCATCATTTGCTGAAAAGCAAGGTTCTCTCAAAAGCCCACAAAATCAGAGCACAAAACATCTAATGACCTTCACTGAAAAGGATATGTGAGCTGGTGAATTTTTAAAGGCCCAAGATAAATTGGCCTTAAATGATAGCTGTGTGTCAGGTTCCTCTCCTGCAAAACGCTTTGGCAGGATGCCCACAGAGCATCACCCAGCCTGTGTTCCAGGTCACTGGCCCAATGTTCAGCAGGGAAATGGAAGCCACCTCAAAAGCAGCTGGAAGCCCATACACTGATGGAACCACACAAAGCAAAGGTACCTCCACAAAGTGCTTCTGTGCAACGTGTCCCAAGGAGCCCTTACCTCAGGACTGGTGTAAACAGGGTGCTGAAGCTGGGTTTGATGTGTTTGTCACAAAAAGCAGAGACCATGTCACTGCTTGTGTTTGCTGATTCCCTTGACAGGAAGATATTGCATATGACAAAATAAGAACTATCTAAGAGCCTCTGAGGTTTTCTCTGCAGGAAAACTTTCAAACTTCACAGCACTAATACAGCAAAGTTAGGGATGTATTAATGTTCAGTGTAAGGAGTCAGTTAATGTTACCTTGAATTTTTGCAAAGCTTGGCAATTTGGGGTTCACCTCTAACAGAGCACAGGGGATGGGAAGTACACATCAGTATGAATATGTGACTACAAATCTGTTCTGACTCGGTGTGTTCGTCCAGCTGGAAAGTAAGGGCTGGACACCGAGTCAAAATAGGGAGAATTTTGAATATCCTAATTTTTCAGGAATGGCTTCTCAGCACAGCTTGGACCAAAAATCATTACCAGAAATTCAGCAAACAGGTGCAAAGTAAATGTGGGAGAGAACTACAGACAGCTTGTAAAAAAATGAGCAGTGCTTCTTAGTTCTAGTCATATGAGTAAAGATAGTGTCCCATGTGTTTATTTTGATTACAACTATTTATGGAATCAAAATACTGCACATTGCTATTTCTTTATGTAGGCAGCACTGATGATTGAACAGTGTAGATTGTGTAGAGATTGTGTAGAGAATGCATGCACAATAGAGGTTTGTACAGAAAACTGTAAGGCAGATTTGCATCTCATCATCTACTCTTAAACTCGAGTTTTCTAAAGTGAAAGCAGAGACCTGGTAGAAAAAAAATCCCCCCTGGATTTTCCATTATGTTGTATACTTGTATAAAAATCTGTGTTCCTTTTTTTGTTTTGAATTTCACCATGGGTTTTTTATATCCAAGAATACTTTTAATATATTCTCACTGTTGAAGTAATAATTTCAATTTCACTGCTATTTTATTTGTCTATTTTTGTGTTCAGCTTGGATCCATACGAAGTTGCATTATAATGTCAGAAGTAATGAATTAATGACTTCCAGCAAATGAGGTTCCAGTTTGGAAAGTTTACTAAACAGACTATTTTAGAAGGCATTACAGGGAAGTGCTTTTTAAATGTTTTAAGGAAAACATAATTGTTGGGAACTAAACACTGCATATGTGTTCAGTTAAGCACCTAAATCCAGTTGATTTCACTTAGCAAAGTAACAACAGTCTTTGAAAAATCTGCCCCCTGGGCCTTTAAGGTACCCCAGCTTTTACAGTTAATCTTTGAACCCCAGATTTAATGGGATTTGGGAATCCATATGCTTTAGACAACTTTCAAAAGTTTCAACTTTTAACTTTCCTAAGCCTCAGCTTCCATGAAGCAGCAGTGGGAATTCTCTTCTCCCACCCTTTCTGTGTCAATTTACTGTAGATACAGGACTGACACAAAGGTTTTTGTCTACCTATCAGAAAAAGAGAACAGAAAAGATGAAAGGGAAAAGAGGGACAGGAATCAAAGTAGTCATTGACAAATGGCAGTATTTTAATGGTAAGATTTATTTTTGAATTACATTTTTGCAGTCTTTAGCAGTGCCTACAGATTTAAGAACACATGATGATGCACAGGCACATTAATTTTTATAAGCAGTTGTGCAGATTTGACCCAGCTCTGTGTCTCCAGGAGAACCAGATTGTAGCAGACGCCACAGAGAAACCACTGAGCACATCATTTTTACCACAGTACAGCATGAAGTAACTCACCATGGAGCACTTACTGGCAATTAGAACATTCCAATATTAAACATCCATAGGTTGTTCAGTGCAAGAAGGGCAGGTTTAAGCAGAGAGTGTTAAAGGACAGAGATGCTGTCAGCAATTAAGCCATGGTCCTTTTCTTTCTCCTTCCCTAGAGGATCCATACAAGTTCAGAGAAGCTCTGTGTTTCTACCCAAAACTACCTGTAATACATTTATGTTAAACCCCACAATATACACCAGACCCTATTCACTGATGGCCAGGCTTGTTGGACAATTTCCAGCTGGGAGTTCTTTTTTTCACAGCAGTGGTCAGTGGTGTTCAGCTGCACAGGTGTGGGACTCCAAAAGCAGCAGAGGCGGCAAGAGTTCCCTCCTGCATTCACACTGGCCACTCAGAGATGTAAACTGTGCCACACTTGTGCTTGGGACTAAAGTGGCTTTATATCTCCATAGCAAATGCCAATAATGATGGAGTCCACCAATGCCATTTGTTAAATGACACGTTCTCCATTCCATCAGCATGACTAGTGAAGAGCAGTGAAACACATTTTGAGGCTGGAGACAAAAAAGTCTTGTCAGAGTTGATTCTTGACTTCAATCAGTGGGATAGTGGTGATTTAACTGTTACTTCACATTTACATCATTGTAAGTGAGAGAGAAGTTGGGTATTATCATTCTTCAGGAAAGTCTTTTTAAAGCTACAGTCGTACTACAAAAACACAAAGCCTTGAACACAGGAATGGTGGGGAGGAGATACCAAGGATGAAGCTGAAGTCTAGATATTGTGTGTCTGAGGGCAGCACACAGTTCAGTGTTTGAAATCTTGATACCCAGCTTCACAATTATAATGCTTAGATGCAGCATCAGTCTTAATAGATCTCTCCCTCTCCAAAATAATGAACAATGCCTGGATAACAGAATCCAAATAAATAAATAAAGCTTTCCATAAAACAGCACTCTCCCTGAACAGTGCTGTTCAGCTGTGTGGTGGAAAGTGCTCCTATACTGGAGTGTGCCTACAACAGCTTTTCAGTCAGTCAGGAGCACACTCCTGAGTGAATTCCCTGCTCAACCCCACTTACCATGCTTTGTTTCACAAAGCACACAAATGGATCTCTTCTGGATGAAACTAAGTCAGAGGATGTGCTTATAAGGTTCTCCAAAAGCTGACAGGTATTCAGTGTGTGGGACCACACGTGGCAAACCCCCTGAAACACCTGTGGTGTGGACAACAGCACCGATGGTTTCGCTCTACACATCCTCCCCTGCTGGTCTGCACCAATCAGTCATGTGTGGAGCTCCTAGACCACGGAGCTACTGCCTCAGAGATTTGAAAAAAAAAATCTAACCAGGTGAAATTTCATCTGGTTATACTATAAAGAGGAGAAGATGCCTTTCATCAGTCTTACGTCTCTGTCTGGTGTTTAAAGAGCCTCGCTCTGGCTGCAGACACAGAGGTGGAAATGTGATGCTCCAGGCTGCTACAGAGGAGTAACATTATCACCTTCTCCAGTGAGTTCTTGCTCAAAGTTCACATTGGTCTCATGCTTGCATCCTTAGTCAATGAATCCACACCCAAAGGTAATAAATCAGTGTACAGGATGCATCTCCTGTCAAAGTAACCCACTTACTCCAAGCTCCATTTATAGGAGTGACAACACAATTTATGATGCACCAAATTGTCCACAACCTTTATATCCATTGTATTTTTGCTCCTCTGTCTGAAATCTCTGACAGATGAACTTCAACTTTTCTCTACCACTTCTGATCAGGCATAATCTAAGAATATATCATCATGGAAGTAATTCAGCTGAGCAGGCTCTGACACCAGGTAAGGGATGTTGTTCTGTAATGCTGTTGTTTTCAATTATGTTAGCAACATTAATTCTAGCACTGACAGACTCCTGCAGTCCTGAAACATTTTTTGTTTAGCTGGGGTGACAAAATGACAAATAAACTTGAAACTCATTTGAAGGTCTCAAATAGTTTTCAGGCCTCAAACAGTCCTTCAGTGTTGTGACAAATCCAATGCTTTGTAACTCCATTTCCGTGTCCTCCTACGAGCACCTATGCACAGCACGTATGGCTGGCTCAAAGGTCACAGGTGCTTTTTTTGCTGTTGGGTGCTATCCCAAAAATAGTAAATAGCAAAAAACAGTACACATTATTTTCTCTTCTTCAGGATGCAAAAATACAGGCTGTTTTAGATCTATTCTGCACTTCCACTCCATAATGTCTTTACCCAGCAAAAGACCTGTTAGGAGATTAAGCTGTTATCACAACTGAAAGGCAGATCGAACTCTGCTACCCTTACATGGGGAAGTTGGTGGCTGTGCTGAAGTCAAGACAGATGGTCACTTCAGGGAATTTTTCTTTTATGGCAAGTGCTCACTTGAGTAGGAATATTTCTAGCTGGATGAGTCACCTCTTTCTCGATTGCTGCATCAGAGACCAGCACATGATTTTTACATTGGGGTATTCAAAGATGCGGCACAGGCTGAAAAATGCATCTTCAAAGCATCTCACAAGGGTTGCTTTCTCCAGTGGGAGTATTATATGGCCCATGTAGACTGATTTTTAAAAAAATTCCTCCACTGTTTTGTTTTTACTGAAACCTGTGATGAAATGTCTATTATTTTTTTTTTTACAAAATCGTGTGGTACTCGATATACAAAATCAGTCCCACAACAGCGAAATGCACAAAATCATAATAAAATTTCTCTATTTAATGTAAAAGTAAGACACTTAGAGTAAAGTGCAAAAATTAGAGCGAACATTTCTATTCTGTGGCTCTTCAGCAGCAGGTTTGACTCTTCCCTGGTTTGGAGGACGAGGACCATCATCTGCATGCTGGTTGCCATGGAGACTCCCATCGTTTTTGGAATCACAAGTTTTGCCTGAAAGGAAACACTCCTGCAGTGTGAGTTTCTAATGACCAGAGACGTTCCTGTTTGTCAGCACACCATATACTACCTTAACTGCCACATTGAAGCAGGTGGGAGGGAAGGGAGGAAAATATTTTCTAGTAATTAGCAACAACATATTTAGTCTGTATAAAATCCACAGAACACATAAATAGAACTACAAGACTTGCTGCATTAGATTAGGTTGTTATGGCATCAAATCTGTTATCTCTCACTATCAGCTACTTCAAAGGAGAATGAACTTTGGTTGCAGAACACGAGCATGGCAATAAATCCTTCTGACTCCTGCAGCAGATTGGCCTGCGGACTGAGTTCTCTTTTTTCTCAGGCTTGAGTCCATAAGCTCCCCCATAACTACATCTTTTTCAGGAAAAAATGTGTATGTGAACAGTTGGCTCTGCCCATGTGAAGAGCTCACATTTATCCCTTCTGTTTGCACTGCCATAAGGGCTCTGGGGTTTGACAGCTCTGTCAGTTTCTTTCTCCCCAGTGCACAATTAACACCTGGGATTGCTCCAAAGGTGAAATTTATTTGGGCCTAAAGACTATGCAGAAGGGTAATATGTATATGTTGGCAAGAACTTCTGTCTTGAGTAAAACAGTGGTTGTTCAAAAGAGGAATATAAAGAACTTGCAAGATTAAGCCTTAGTTACTTCCTAGTTCTATTGTCTTTGTAAGATGGTAACTACATAATTACCTGTTACATCTGCAATTTTCATTTGATTTCTTCTTTTGAGGCTGTTTTGTTCATCTGTGGGGCCATCAACGTATTTCATTGCAATAGTTGGGGTCTGGTCCTTCTCTGGCTGAGCCTGGGTAACTGAAAGAAGAACAGAAAATGACATTTAATTGGATTGTATTAACATTTGTGTGTTCAAGGAGGAAAAGCTATGTTGAATTGATTCTACCTGGCTGATGGGAACTTGGTACTGTTTCAGTCCTGCCTTCTTGAAAGGACTGAACAGATTCATGGCCAGAATCTAAGTCTTTCATTGGTCTTCCCATAATCTCATCCACAGTTGCAGTTTTATTTCTAATGAGGAAGTATGTGTGCATTTTCCCTTTGCCTTTTACTTCTATTTCTCCTCTTTCAGTAATCTCAAAATTCTTGTATTTTAGGCACCTGAAGTATCAGAAGCAAAATGACACATGAAAATTCAAGATTAGCAAAAATTACACTGATACTGTAAAAAAGCTGAGTAATCAAACCACAACAGTCTGGGGAAAAGAGTCTTGATTTGAGAACAACTGAGGGTTTGTTTACTCAAGCCTCCTGTGCTTTTATAGCTTTATACATACAGCCTCATCAAAAACTGATGGATCACATAGTCAAATACTTCAGTATAGTGGAGGTTTCTTATTGCCCAGTAAATAGAAATTAAGAACTGAGACGGCCAATATCAGCTAGACAGAATTATCCTCAGTCATTTCATCTGAGAAGGCAATCAGGTCTGTCAAGCTTGATTTACTAATTTATTTTACATCCAGACTTGCTATTCCCAATTGCCACTTTCATATGTCCAAAAATGGCCATTTGATTTTCACTGGGACTGACATGAGGCTGATCAGCCTCCAGTTTCAGACCCTGTCCCCCCTGCCATTTTTCCATACAGCTGTAACATCTGGCTTTCTTCAGGTGCTGTGCTGCTGACAGTCATGGCCCTCCAAAAGTGACAGTGAGCAGTAGTGCCATCACCCAGCTCTCTCACTACCTCATATCCCTTCTGTTCCCATGCATCTCTGTAGATTTACTCAAAAGACCCCTGATCTGATCCTCTTCCAATTCTGATACTTCCCCTACTGCTTGAACCCTGACTCTTGGAGCAGGGACCTTGAAGATCTCATCAGTGAAGACTGAGGCAAGAGAGGCCTTGAGCAACTCAGCCTTTCTTCAGGGCACTGTCACTAAATCAGCTGCCACAGCAGGTCCATGGTTCTATTTATACTTCTAGCATAGCAGAAGCTCCTCTGGCTGCCTTTGAACTTTGTTGCCCATTTCAATGCCAGCTGAGCTCTCACTTTCCCAACATCATTCCTATGTGCCCAGACAGTGTTGTTGTACTCCTTCCTTTGGAGTTTGTCTTTGCTTCCACCTCTTGCATACAGATTTTATGCATCCATAAAATTCTTGAAAATGTGGTATTAAATTTTTACTAGCATGAGTTTCAGGAAAGTAAATTACTCACAGCATGAAGAGGATAGTTGTTTATGCAGTTAATCCTTAGGAAGTGTAAATAAAACGGTTTCACTACAAATTGTTGTGCTCAATCAGAGAGATTTTAAAGCTTTGTTATTAAATGTTCTAAATGTTCTGACTGTCTTTCTAGCACCTACATCACTTTATCAGTACTTCCAAATAACCTATCACAATTATTTTCCTTTTAATATTTTGCTCTCTAGGATGGAGACTCTCAAACCTCTGTCTCTATATATAAGTACTTTGGGAATAATTAGAAAAAATAACACTTTACAAGCAGTGATTTTCCTTTACAAGCTGCTTAAATGAGTGACAGCACCATCTACACGGAAAGCTGCAGCTGTCCAGGCAGTGGTTTTTGACAGCAATTTGAACAGGTAAAGTTTGCATCAGAGTTACTCACTGGTAGGCACTGGAGCTCAGGTGGATTTTGCTGGGCACGCCGTGGCTCTCCATGCGGGAGGCGATGTTCACCGTGTCTCCAAACAAGCAATACCGAGGCATCTTTTCCCCAACAACTCCGGCCAAGACAGGACCTGTATGGATCCCAACTCGAATCTTTACAAAGACATAAAACACCCCCCAAAAATGTCACTTGTTATTTAACATCTTTCTTAATGCTATCCAGCCACCTAAAAGTTCATCTCAACACAACACTGGACACCAGATAGCAAATATCCACAGGGAGAGGCTCTGTGTGAAAATCGTACTCCTGTGGGCCTTGCCCAAAGCCACAGAGGAGGCAGAGGCATCTCTCTGAGGTCCTGCTGCAGTACATCGAGCAGAAGCCCAGCCCAAGAAGCAGACAGACACACATGCACCTTTGTGTTAACAGCTTACTTGGATAGGGTTTCCAGAAACGGGGTTCTGTACTCCTTTGGCTGCCATGATCATCCCCAAGGCAAAGTTAGCAACTCGCTCAGCGTGAGTGGGCACGGGCACAGGGACCCCCCCCACCACCATGTAGGCATCTCCAATTGTCTCCACCTGTAATTGAGAGGGACAAGCACACGGGCATGCCATGTATATCTTGCTCAGGTTAGTATCTTGGTTTTGTTAGTTGTTTTGTTAGGGGCTCTCCTTACCTGCACAAACTGCCCCTTTCCCCTAACAGATGCTTCCAGTGACTGAAAAGGTTTAGCAGACATGAGTTTCCTTGAGATGGAGATCCTTTCCTTCACTCCACACTAAAAATGTCAATGCATTCTGTCACTGCTTACTTGAC
The DNA here is from genome assembly GCA_013398175.1 of Climacteris rufus. NCBI lineage: Eukaryota > Metazoa > Chordata > Aves > Passeriformes > Climacteridae > Climacteris > Climacteris rufus. The sequence continues at coordinate 34,075 of VZRZ01003487.1, read as the reverse complement.
CCACTTTAGATATCAGTGTGAGAGACCCTGAGGAGAAAGGGCTGCTCTGCCAGTGTCAGATTGTTTGCCTTCCTGTACCCAGGGCAGACCTATATGCAAAGAGCTACCCCCAGGCACAGCCTCCTGAGCCAGGAGGTTTTCTTATAGATAAGTGCTATTAATTAGCTCTAATTCACAACTGGTGCTAAAGGCGTATTTCTTATTTAAGAGAGATTTATTTTTTAAAAAGTCTCAATAAAGCAAGGGAGCCTATCCACTGATGATTATGATTAAGGGGTTCACAAGAAATGAAGGAACTTCCAGTCTCCAGGATGTTACAGAATGCAGTGTGAGCTAAGCAGTTTGGGAGCATCCTTCCTTACAACCAGCTGTTTTCCCACAACAGCTGCAGCCTGTGAGACAAATGCTGAAGGGTTTGTCCTCCTTCAGGCATCCAGTCTCCTTGAAATGCACAATAAAACACCGGAGAAATACTTTGGATTTTGTCCCTGTACCAGAAATTTTGCTGGGAATCAAACAGATCTGTTTGAAACAGAGAATTCTCAAATGTTTAAAATTCACTGTAAAAGACTTTTACATGGTAAGGAAATTTTCTAAACTGCTCTTATGAGAGTTCACTGTCCCATAAACAAGAGATGTTTTAGATTAGATTAATTGACTTTTTAAAAAATGAATACCAATCGGAGAGTGGAAACATGATTTAGTATTTATGTTTGTTCATTAATATAATGACATAGAACAGTTCAGCACATCAGTCTCCAGGAATGTGTCCCTGTCCATGCCTTCTATCAGATAGCCAAACCCACAGTGATACCATTAATCTTCTGTAACAAATTAAAAACCACTGTAAAAGGCTACTAATGCAAATAGATACCCTAATTATTTTTCAGCCATAGTAGAAGATGTAATTCAACAATATTTATTCATAACTTCAGATGTTTATAAGCTTGGGCCAAATTTCTTTGATCACTGTCACTATTTCATTTCTTTCCCAATTCCCTGCAATAGTAATCCCATCCTCACTCTCTGTACCCCAGTAACCTCCTTCAATATTAATAGGAGTTATATACAGGCATCAAAGGGAGATTATTATAATGACAGATCATTTACTCATGACAGATGATTTAGATAGACTATGATGCTAATTTATCCTAAAATCTGTGGGCCATATCCGGAGTGCTTCAATTATTGAGTGCAGTTTCCTTGCCAAGGAAGAAAAGCTTCTGATTTCCCAGTACAATTTATTGTGGGATGAACTGCGTGCCTTGCCTGAGCAAGGAAAGAATGAGATTTGTATTTCACCCTTTACTATTTCTGCCTTCCTAAATATTTAATGAGCTAGGAACAGACAGAAACTTAGGCCCTGCTCTGCAGCTCCTCAGATCTGGTAACTCTGGTAACTCTGGTGTTAATAACACTATCATTATAGGCCAACCAGGTTTTGATCTTTCCAGCACAGTTTGGAGACCACATATACATCACAGTCTAGGTCTAACTGATGCTCTTTGGGGGTCAGCAGGAGATGATACCATCACTGAAGGTCTCTATGAAATAAAAAAAAGTCGAGGTATTATCTGGGTACTGTTCATAATGTTATTTCTCACCAAAGGGGGCACTTAATGACATAGTGATCCATTTACAACAGGTTCAAATAAAGGAAGTAGGAAAATTATTCAAGTTGGTCCATAAACTATAATATCCTGCCGTGTTGAGAAGGCATTTGAGAAAGGGGAGAGAGACATGTATGAAAGAACAGCCATTCTGGTATTACTGTTGTGGAAAGAGACTTTAGCCTATGAGAGAAGTTACATTTCTGTCCAAAAATTTTAAACATATTTAATCACACTTCTCCCTGGTTTTCAGTTTGCATGGCCACTACAAATAGGCAATATTTTATGGTTTATCAAAAATCATGCTGGGGTGAAGAGGTTTTAAGTACATTTAAAAACAAAACAAAAAAACCAACCAAAAAAGCAACTACCAAAAAAAGTAGAAAAGCAACCACAAAAAATTTCAACAGCCATTTTTGATCAGTACATACCTTGTACACGTCATGCACTGTGGTCAGTCTGTCAAACCTCAGGTACATGGAATTCAACATGAGAACTATCTGAATAGGCTCACACTGGGCACAGATGTTGGTAAAGGTGACAACATCACTGAACAATATGGTGCACTCCTTGAACTCTCCTGTGGGCAGGAAGAGCAGTGGTAAGTACTTGGAATGGCTGGGCAATCATGGTATCTGTTTGAGGCTTGTTTGCAAGGGTCATTCTTTTAGGACATATGACCAATCAGTTGTAATACTCATGTACAGGTGCTGATATGAAGGAGAGGTGTCGATACAAGAGTATTTCAAATATAAGAATCATCTCACATCTCAAACAATCCAGACATCTGAATACCCCATATACAGGATACACTTAGCTCTTCACCCCTAACTTCACGTATGTGCTTACTAAAGGGAATTTAAGCCTATTATTGCTATCCTTAATAACAGTGGGGATCATCATGATTCTATGTTTATAGACAGCTTAGAGGTACATAGAGAATTTTCTAGGAAAGACCACTTCTTTTATTCCCTTCATTTCTGAGCCCTCACTTTACTGTATACCCATGTTAAAACCAAAATCTCAGATTGCTGCTGAAACACTGAATTTTGTTCACTGAATGGGCAGCTGCCACCACCTTTCACCTCCTAAGGAACAATTTTGGCAAGCAGCCAAAGCTTTCTTTGAAAGAATAAGTCTAGTTTTTATTATCAGTGCCTTAAAGGTCTGTGATCCTCCTCCTTCCCAAGAATGTCACCAAGTAGAGAATGCATTCCACAGGAGTGGCAAGGGGGCTGTGCCAGCACCCTGGTCTCTCTGTCACCATCTCCTGGTGCACAAATCACACACCACAAACACATCCTGTTCATTCACCTGCCTCAACTCGCTTCCCCTCTTTCAGCTGGTTGGCCACGTGCTGGGGAAGCATGGCATAGAGCAGAGCTTCAGTCTTCTTCTTCTCTTCCTCCAGGTGCTTGGACAGGATCCGCAGCTCTTCCTTCTTCCTCTCCAGCTGGTTGGAGAGCTCCATCTCCGCCAGGCGCTGCTGGTTGAGCAGAATGAGGTCCCGGGTGACATCGTGCGGGGCGATGTCCGCCAGGTGCATCTGCCGCTCCTCCAGCTCGTGCAGCGTGCGCAGCAGTGGGGAGCAGAGGTACAGCATGCACTGCAGGGGCTCCATCCACAGCATCTGCCCTGTGTGCAACCAGCGTTGGCAAGACTTCTCAGCGGTGCGGCCTTTCACGTGGCGCTCAGCATTACTGCTGCTAATTTTAGGGGATGAGTGCTAAGGACAGTGGGTTTCTGTAGAGTCTGGATCAGCACAAGAATTTATTTCCTGGAACTAGAGGTGAACTTATGCAGAGGAGATACACTAGGCACATAACTAAGTATCAGGACCCAGGGAGCCCTCACTCCCTCGGTGCAGGTGCTGGGCAGAGCCCAACCCTGCTTCAGGTCCCTCCTCCTCATGAGGAACCCCTGCACTCACAACATCTGTCCTCTCCCCTCCTCTCCTTTCCACTCTCATCCCCTCCCCATTCTCCCCTTCTCTCCCCCTAGTTCCTGGGCTGTTCCTGAAGCCAGTCAGTCAGAACCATGCACAGGGGAACTGAGACTCACAGGGATTAAGCAAAATATTCTAAGTGTAATTTCACAGTGGGTAGTTTGTGCTCCACTAAAGTCAATGGCACTTTCCTTCCTGGAAATTGGAGCTTTCAGTCACTATCATAATCTAAATGAGCAGTTACAAAATGCCTGAATGGTAAAAGGCATTTTTGGTAAAGGATTGAGTTTTGGGGGGTTTTGCTGAGATTTGATTGTTATTCTGATTTTTAAATATTGTTTACTATGATGATTCTTTACTTGCTTCATAAGTATTACTGATTTCTGAACAGCAATCTAGGAATTCCTATTTTTTTCCTTCTCTCTTACCTCATCCCCAGGGCAACTGGGTGAACAGCTTTAAATCTAAGAGGATTGAAACATCAGAAATACCATGTGAATTAACCCCTAGAGCATAACACAAAGTACAATTGTACCCATGACTAGTCAAAGTTCCTTGTTTTGGTAGCATCACTTTTTTCGAGGTCTTTCTAAACTCTTATTTTTTTCTAAATCTCAGGAATACGAAATTTGATACTCATTATGTAAAGGCAAAAGAAGACAAGGGAAAATTAGGTCATACTGCATAGTTCAGAGAGCAAAATTGAAGTCACAGAACACTTAAACAAAACGTCATTGTAGTTAATTACAGAGAGCACAGGATCATTCCATATTCAGTCCTCTCAGTAAAAATAAAGCAAATACAGTCTTTTTTTTTGCTGAGATAATTTTAACTGGTAAACTCTTACATTACTTTGGGGGGGGGGGGGTGAAGACAAATCAGAATCTGAAAATGTGACTACAAAAAATAAAAGCACATAGAACTAATCTATTTTCATCCACATTTGAAACCCAGCCAGTAGCAAATAACTCCCCTCAAAGGCATAAATTAAGAACAAATCATGTATTCACATGTGGGTTTTTCAGCATTAGAAAATCACCATATTTCTAAGCCTTCCAAGTAGGAGCAGAGTTGTTATTTCTGACTGAAAGCCTTCAAAATCTGGTGAAGTGATAGCAGAATTTGTGTACAAGCATCTACTGTTTCTCTAAACAGAACCATCTAATCTTCTCACTGCCCAAAGGCTATTTATAGGACTTATGTGAGGTCAGGAGTGCACAGAAAGGCACTAGTTCAACTCAGCATAATTCCTGATTTACTATGAACACTTCTGCTATTGAAAACAGTGAAGTACCTCTCAGCTCTAGCATTGGCCGTTCTTTCCATGACTCTGGCATCATCTCCCTTCTAGTCTGGAAAACAAATTGGCTGTTGATGAATTTCTGAATGCTGGAGATGGTGAAGGGTACTTCTGGGTGAATGATCCTGAAGTAGTGATCCAAGCAGATGCCCATGGTCTGGAGGCCAGGTACAATCTTTTGAATGCTCACGCCAGCTTGCTTCACTTTGAGCTTAAAAAGAAAATATGGGCCATGTGTTATAATTCATGTCCCATTGGGTTCTGATCACTCTTTATACATTTAGACACACTTAGCTTTGCTACAGCATGTGGCTTATTTCTGAGCAAAGTTTCTGCCTTGTTAGTGTATCACTACACAGCTCTGAATGTGTGTCCTTCATAGCAAGACAAAGCCCCAAGAAAGGAATCTTATTATTAAAGTGTTCCTTCCTTTCAACTGTGAAAAATCACAAAACTATCTATTATTCCTGCTTGCATTTGTGTAGGCCTAACAAGCAGCCTTACAGGTAGCTGCAGGAGAAAATTAGATATATAAGAGCATCTTGCATTCCAAAAAGAAAATAACTGTGGCATAAAATGCCTCAGCAAATATCAATTTTCTAATGGATGTCATGGGTTACTTTCTCTTAACCATTGGTTGTAAAAGTTTAGTCATTCTCCTTTACTCTGATGTAAAGGAGATGTACCATATGTGAGTTTTTAATTCTGCAGAAATGTCCTTCACTGCTTGTCATCAATTATTGAAGCTCTGATCTAGCTACCAATAATGGGTATAGGACTTTTCCTCTTTGCACACTAGTAATTTTATTAAATTATGCAGATTGAACGTCTTGAAAGGTGTAAGACTCTATATTTTGGCTAATGTGGACAGTGGCATGAAGCAGATTGTGTTCTCTGGAATCTCCATCAGCATGATGCCAAGACATGTTTCCTGAGGAGAATATATTCAGCTTTCTTCTGCTGTCCCATCCTCAGTTCTCCTTTTTTTGCTCCTCTCTTAAACTAGCATTTTCTCCACAGAGCTGGGAGCAAGAGGAACCCAGGCTAGCTGGAAACCAGCCACAGAGCAGCCCTGCCAAGGGGCTGCAGGGTAGGTGTGCACAGGAGAGCAGGCTCAGTCCTCCCCCAGAAGATAAAGGGATTTTGGGGTCCTGGATGGACTGCATGCTGCCTGATTTTGTAGATAGCTGAGTTTTCCCAGCAGAAGCATGTAGGAGCAGACTCAGGGAGCACATAGAGCCTCAGCAGCCAGCAAAGCCCCCAAAGCCTCGGGACAGATTAGTAAGTGGGAGGAGAGGGGGCCTAAGACAGGTGCAAAGCCAGCTTAAAGATGGGAAATGTCTCTGGTACATCCAGGGACAGGAGGGTGGCCAGAAACCTTGGAAAACTCTGCTCAGTATTTAGTAACAGACAGACTGCTGCAATAAACCTTGCTGGCATATCTGCAGCTGTTTCAGACATAGTAAACTCAATAAATTCAAAGGAGATCCCTATCTGCAATGATCCAGAGCCAGTTGTTTCGTTTATTGCATGTCTCTGTACAGAGAACTTCTGCAAATCCTATAAGTGAATGTACTGCACACAGCACACACAGCAGGGAACTGTAGAACAGTCAAAACTGTCCTACAAAAACTGAGGGAATTTGCCCTCAAAACTGAGGGAAATTACTACGTGGTTTGTGCAAACTAAGGGCCCTGACCACATGCTTGTCCTACCTCTTTGTCAAAAACCATATGAAAAGGAAGTCCATTGCAAAATGTTTTTGTGTCAATCCAGAGGCTCTTGGGATAAACAGGATCAAAACCTCTCAGGAGCTTACCTGTGGCAAGATAAATGTATAGTTTTTAATCAAGTTGCACCTCATAAAACCAGCCAGCATTACTTTTTATCACTCAGTGAGATAGGACCCTGTACCATGAGTGAAGACAAAGCAAACAGTGTGTGCACCCAGAAATGTGCACACATCTGTGCTAAATGCTCTGCAGTGTAATCCACAGCTGATTAGCAACTAATCTGAGTTGGCTGAGAGTTTAAAACTTAACCACACAAAAAGCACAGAGCACTAGATGCATGAAATTATGTGGAAAAAAATAAGAATAGATGAACAGCTGTAGATGTTGCTCTTCTATGAATTTGCTGATGCCATAGCAATATAGCACAGCTACATCCCACAAAAGTCTGAACAGAAGTGGATTTAATACACTTTTCCAGATACTAAGGACCACTTACAGAGAAGAAAAAACCAACATGATCATATTCTCATATACAATGAACTCCAGTCCATAGCAGAGACCAAGTTATTGTTTAGTTTCTGTTTCACTTACCCTGAGATTTTTTTCAAAATGGTAAAAAATCTACAGAGTAGGTGGTGCTTACTAGCAGATATTCTTGTAAAAGGAATACTAGGGGTAAAATAATCAAAAGAGATCATCTTAGGAATGAAGGACCCAAAACTTTTGATCTTCACAGTATAAACCTGGATTCCCAGTAACCCACAGTAATCAAAAGGATGATTACTTCAAGTGATCTCTTTCCCCCAGAAGGTGGCTGTGACATTTACTCCAGTAAGTTCTGCTGAGAACAAATGCTCAAGTCACTCAGGAGACTGGTCCAAAATATTACAAATTTAGAACTCAGATTTTAGACCTCTTACTGCTTTGAGAGAAGTCAATGTGGGTTTTTAATTTATCGAAATCTGACTCTTGATAACTTACATTAATAGTCAAAGTATTTTTTTTAGTAGTAATGCTATTCTAAAATTTTGTTTTAAATATATATTAATTTCTTATTCAATATATCTGCTCTTGTAATGCATGTGACACTGTACCAGGTGATATGAGGTTCAATTTTTCACTCCTTCCAGAATCCAGACAACATTGGCAATACTGAGCGAGATTCTCATTCCTCTGGGGGAATTGAAAGATCCTAACTGAAAAATTCCTTCCATTTTATAAGCATATATAAAGCATATATAAACATCTAATACATAAAGGTATGAACTGAGATTACTAGATCAGCAGTAGATTTTTGGCAGCAGAGGATGTAATTTGGCTTTCAGAATTTACTACTAGTTGATAAATGTGGAAAGGATTAGTATCTACCAAGTTAAAAACACACTTTTAAATTCAGCATCTTAAACAAAGTGACATGAGAAGGAAGAATCAACTGCACCACACAATGGCATTTTATAGAAGAATACTTTTGAGATGAAAGCCCTATTTAAGAGACAAAAGTGACAGGTCATATTCCATTTAAGTATCTGTCATTACTAAGCATGCTTATTATCTGCAATTTTTCTTGATCATCAATGTCAATCCGAAAGAAACTTAACCAGAAACATTTTGAAAAGTAGCAGAGGAAATATAAATGGTAACTTCAAAATGCATGGGTGGGTGGGGATAAGGAGGCTTAGTAACTTTCTTACTGAAGAGACTCAGATATTATTACAAGCTCCCTCTGAATGATCTCTCACCTTTTCCCAATGTGATTATTCCTCTTAATGTTTTCCAGTGACTTTTCTTAACAGGACAGACAGAGTTTCCTCTGTCTCCGTTTGTATTCTTGGCTTTTTCAAGGTCCTGTTGAAATAAATCCAAAGGGAAACTCAAGAGTGTTTTTATTTTAAATATATTTTAGTAATGAGGTGATAATGAATATTAAAATACCTCTTTATTCAGTTGATTCTCAATTTGTTTTTCAGAGTCAACAAGACATTGAGGTGAGGAAGAAAATTCATTTCTTTCCTTGTATGGAAACACAGGGTTTTGAGTGACAAGAAAAACAATATGTTCTTTTTTCCCAGTTCTTTCTTCTTCTTCTGTTTGATTGACTATTTTCATTGAAATCTCAATGTTAAAAAAATCCAGGGCTGCTGCACCAATGATTCCTGAAGGGGAGACAAAAGACAAGGTATTGCCAAGAACAAAACCTTTTCATTTCCCCTTTTAGAGGGCCCATGGTGGAATTTCACTGTTTAAGAGATCACTTTTCCAAAGGACTCTGGAAGAAGAAAGCAACCCCTGTCGCTCCTACTCCCATTACCAGGACGAGAATATGCACATAGGAGGTAAGCTTTAAAGTTACTGCTTCTTTGCCTTGGCTGAGGACAAATGCTTATTTTCACTAGGAGCAGCTCAGCAGGATCTCTGAAGAATGTGTTCAAGTAGCCATAGAGCAATAATATGAATTCCCATTAACCCAAAAAATGCAGGGAGTCTAAAGAGATTCTGCTATACAATCTATTTCAGTCATTAAAGAATATTTTGTTTTGAAAGGAAGGAACTGTCTTTCCTGCAGATGCACAATCAGTTCTCTCATTTCTGATTAGGTGTTAGGCAAAATACTGGACAATGACATCAAAATCTCTGTCTGAAATTCCAAATAGTTCTGTGCTTTCAGTATGGAACAAGTTTTGACAAAGGAGGAAGTTTTGATGAACTTCTAAATTCAGCATAATCTGTGAAAGAAAAGAACAGGATCATCTCTTACAGACCCATACCTGTTTAACCCTTACACAAGTACAACTGTGGTGATTCCACATTGGTAAAATATTCAGTTTTGATCAGACTTCAGTAGGAGTTTTATGGATTGGATGTACTACAGGGTGAATGAATGTCTTCAATCCAACTATAGTTTCTACTTGACCGTAATTTAAGGAGCATGAGTCACTGAGAACTAATAAACAGACACAATACATACCATGAACTTTAATTTTTCTTCCAGGGAGTGAATTCTATAGGAAGAATGGACATTTATGGTCTGGGTTGTCATATCTTAAATTTGAATGGAGGCTTCTGGGAGCTAGGAGTGATCAAGAAGTAGGGAAGTACTGAGTTCAGGTGTCTGCAGACTGAACTCTACCAGGCTTCAATTCTGAAAAAAAGATTCTGAAATATGGGTGTATCTGCAAACATATGATTACTCTGTATACATATTGCATTTTTCTGTACTCTGCATTTTGTCTCATTACCTGGCACAATATGGCACAGACCTCTTCTGTCTGAATAGTAATGTAAATGCATTGACCCATCTTCATTCTTTTCTACTCTAAAAGATGGTGCATTCATCTCCTGAGGAAAAAAACAAACACAATCAAGACATCTTTTTCTGATAAAGACTACTGATTAATTCCACTTGTACAAAAGCATCTCCTGCCTTATTAACATAAGCAGTAATATGAATAAGCTGAAAACCAGAAAATTAAATATTATCACCTGTGAAGGAAAATCTGCCATGAATTAATATACTAAGTAATACCTAAAGTTGAGGACTAGCAAAAAACCAGTCATTTTCAGAAATTGTCCTAACATTTTGGAGTAATCTGTTTCACAACGTAGGAGAACAAGCTTTGGTGTATTTTTTCATTATTCATTTACACTTATGAGTTGCTGTTCCTTGTGTTATGAACTCTGGCAGAGTCCATCCATACCTGCTCAGCAATGACTACGTGGACTTGCCTGGTAAGAAAGGGACAGGTAGCTGTGCAATGCATCCAGGTTCTCTATGAACTCATAGAGATTTCCACCCAGTGTCCTCAGCATGTGGTCATAGCCTGAGCGTTTACAGAATTCAAAGAAATACTTTCCAAACTCTCTCAGAACCAAGTCAGCAGGAACACCTGGCAAAATAAAGATACCTTAAGGAATAAGAAAGGCTTGGAAGTCCTTGAAATGCTGTCAGGTGTATTAGGAGTGAAGGCAGAAAATCTGCAGCATAGGGAAGACATTGCCAAGGGCACAGGAGACTAAACCTGGGCTGCAGTCTCAGGCTTGACCCAGGACAGTTCATTGCTGAGGCATGGTGACACTTACCTAATACTTTGCAGGCTTTGTCGATGAGCTGCATTGTGATCTCATCTTTGTAAACCTCAAAAGTCAAGAAAGAATCCTGGACTCCAGCCTGCAGCCTACAACACAGAAGACAATATTCTTGTCTCAGCAGTGCTGTAAATACAACATGTTTGGGTCACCCAACTGGCATTGATTAAGCACTCCTTAACCTCCCTCAAGAGTTATATTGGAACACACTACTCCCCCAATGACGTAAGTTTAAAACTAAATTGCTTTAAATTAATTAAATTGCTTTAATGTGTCTGAATGGTGGTGTTCACCTGTCCATTTCTGCTATTTCACATTATTGGTATTACAGTCAACCCTTTCAAGGATTAGGGGGCATCATACTGTGGGTGCTACAGAAAGTGGAGTCTTAGTTTGTCTTCTGATCTACTGGTTTGTCATTCAATGTGGCCACAATAGCAAGCTCTTGGGGCTTCAGAAACCTGCTGGGTTTTTTTATATTGGCTTCAATGGCTAATATATGTATGTACCTAAGTATCAATTATATATCTTGGAAATACCATATGGCTCATAAAGTAAAGACAAAACCAGAGATGGTACAAGGCCAGGCTGAATGAGGCTTTGAGCAGCCTGGTCTACTGGAAGGTTCCCTGCTCATGCCAGGGGATTGGAACAAGATGATCTATGATTCTATGATTTAGCTGCTTTTCTGAAAGTACTGGAATTAAATTGACTTTATATCAAGGATTACATCTTTTCAGTGTAATTACTTCTCAATATTGTCACAGTGAGCCAGTGAGTCTATTGCAAAATTGTCTATAAGACTAAATGTCATCTTTAATTATCTGATGTGACAAATTAATTGGGACAAATTAGTATCAGAATATGAAGTGTTACAAGGCAAGAAACTCTTGCTTTTGTCTTGCTAGTTACTTCTAATAATTACTTGAGATACACATCAGCTACCATTTATGAGAAATTATATCCCCTGCCGCTGAATTCCTGAGCATTTTCTTTCAATTCACTGCATTTATTGGGAAGACATTACCTTAATTTTTCCCATGTTTCTTCACCATACTTTTCAACCACCAAAGACTTCAGGCACGTGTTTATAAATCCATACTGCAAAAGCAAATATATGAACATGGAAAAGACAGACTGGTTTTTTCAAATGCTGCCCTAACACACCACCTTTTTGCATTTCAGATTCCTCTGCTAATTTCATATTGCAAAAGAGAAAGTAATAATGTTTATATCTTTCAGTAAACAGGGCAGCCTTTCCCCCGGCATTTCACAAGCGTTCAGCCGAAGAGAGCCAACAGTCCGTCGTGTTTTGCAGAGAAGGAGCCGAGGCGCCCGCAGGTCAGGGCTGCGCCGTGCCGGGGATGCAGCCGGAGCACAGCAGCCCCGCTCGGCTGCCGCATCCGCGGGCTGTGCCGGGACTGCTGCGGCTCGGCTGCCTTCAGTGCCGACGGACCCTGCACCGGGGCTGCGGGAAACGCTCAAAGAACAGCCCCGAGAAGCCCTGCGAGAGCAGCAACAGCCCGCGGGGGATGCGGTGCGACTGCCCCAAAGCCTGCGGGTCAGCGCCCTGCCCCCGGCACGGCGCAGCGGGCGCTCAGCTCCTCTCTCGGGCTGCGAGCCAGCGGCAGGAGCAGCCTGTCTGTCCGTCTGTCTGTTTGTCTGTCCGTCCGTCCCCGGCAGGAGCTGCCCATCTGTCTGTCTGTCCGTCCCGCAGGAGCTGCCCGTCTGTCTGTCTGTCCATCCCCAGC
>VZRZ01003487.1:513-21234 GCA_013398175.1 Climacteris rufus | reverse complement strand
GGCCCGGCCCCGCGGCGGTGACACCCGGTGACACCCGGAGGCCGCGGGCACCGCCGCGCCCGGCGCTCGGAGCGGCCCCGAACGGGTCCCGGGTCCCCTCCGCGCCCCCCACGGGCCTGGCTGTTTTCCGCAGCAAACGCGCGTTTCCCGCAGCCGCGGGTGTGCCAGGAATTCCGAGTGCTGCCCGGGAGCATCCCGGGGCCGTGGCACCGCCGGCACGACGGCAGCTCCCGGCGGGTCCCCCGTGCCCGCGGCTGGAGCCCAGGCGGGCCGTGGTGCGGCCAGCCCGGCTGGACACTGCCTGGCACAGCCGGGGTCATCGGGTCCCAGCCTCCTGAGGCCCTGCTGGAGCAAGGAGCCGGGAGAGTGACAAGAGCGGAGGTTTCTTGCCAAGGCTTTCTTAGAACTGCTCTCAACAGAGCAGGAGCAGACATGGGGGAGTCAATAGCCCCACCTTGCCCAAGGACAGGAGGTTTGTAGGGAGAAGCAGCATTTTCTGTTCGACTGCAGATGCTGCTGAGCCGTGAGTTGCTGCCAGAGGCCTGACAAGCAGGAGATGAAGCTCTCTGCATGTGGCTGCCATCGCCCAGGCTGTGTCTGCAGCTGCCCAGCCTGTCCAAGAGGAACGGACAGCAGCAGGGATGTTAACAGGAACACGGTGGTTGAAGTTAGGCGCAATGAATTCATGGGGTTGGGTGCTTGACAGAGTTATCTAATTTCCTAGGTTTATTTTCGAAAGAATTATTTGTAGGTCACTTCTGAGAGCGAGTCCTGAGAGGACATAATGAAGAACTACTTGGGGAAAACCCCTCTCCTCTTGATAAAGATGAGCCTCCGTCCTCCATCAGCCAAACTGGCACACTCTGGGTGCTGAAAGCCCTGTGTCACCCACCTCATTGCTGCTGTATGGTGCAGGGGTTGGGGGATGCTCTAGGGGACTGTGTACTGAGCCAGGGCTCTGTGCCTGGCAGGGAGGGTTTTGCTCTTGCTGTGGCAATTCTGAGGCACTGTGCTCATTGCTCTGTCTCTGATCCTCAGCCCTCCAGTGCTGTATGTGCTTAGCAGACACATCAAGACCTGGGCTGAAGCCCTACATCAGGCACAGTGCTGCTTCAGTAATCACAGCCCTTCCACCAGCCCTGTGCTGTCCCTGCCCTCCCACAGCCCCCTCTATACTCGCTCACCCTCTCTGTCCCACACACATCAGTGACTCCTGTGACCTCCCCGGGTCTCTTCTCAAAAGCTGCCCCTTCAGCCAAAGCCTGGGCACAGCCAGGCCCAGGGGGAGAGAACTAACCAAAGTCTGTGCACGGCTGTATTCTCACTGCTGTGTGTAGAGGACTAGTTTAGCACAGAAAAACATGCACAAAGCCCTCTGTATTTCCTGGACAATATCAAATATTTATTTAAACACACACCTGTTGGAGCTAGCATTGGCCAGCACAACAGATGGCCTATCTCCTGGTTTTCCATCTGTGCTGTGGTTCTAAGGAGCACCCATGCCTGCTGCAGAGCAAGAGCTGGTCCTGGACCCACAGAGCCATCCCCACTGCTCACCCAGCCAGCAGTGCCAAAGGGGAATAAACACCATATCATCTAAGAATTGTATGGGTATGCTTACTGCTTTCAATTTATAAATTAATTTCTACTATACAGAAATGAAACTAATTTTAAGGTTTATAAAATCTGAGTCACTGGAGGGATTTGCAATTACAGTAAGAACTTCAGTATCCTGTCTTCTAGTACTTTAGTGTATTCTCTTTTTCTTATTGTATGACACCTAAATAAGCAATACAGGGATTTTAGTAACAAAGGTTAACAACTATCAAAAAATGTCTGGAGATGCAAACCTTCAGGTAAGTTGTCCAAAATTCACATTAGTACCTGTATGCTCTATCTATATTGCACAAGGTAAATCATACTGGATTTAATTTATTATTGGTTTAGCCCTTCTTTTGTTAGTGAGTTAATGCTATCGTTTTCTTCAGGTCTGTTTGTCATTATGAGAGAAATTTGGACAAAGAATCTTCAAGTCAGGATTGTTTGTGTGTGTCACCCTTCACAGTCCACAGCCCATGATGTATCCTTGGCCACCTTTGCCATCTCTAGCTGGATAACAGAAACCTTCCAAGTAAAAGAAGAGAAAGCAAGAGATTAAAAAAAGGGATTAAAAAAAAACATAATACACTTCTGGTGTAACTCTTTAAAGATTGTGTATTCTTTTGGCACAATGTAATCAGTACTTCCTAGAATTTTGGGATCAGCAGCTATTTCTGTGTATAACCACCAGTCTTTAATGGAAGACAGAACACCCGACATGTTTCTGTATCTCAGCCCACTCTGTTTAAAATGAAGACAACAATACTCCCCTTTCCAATCTGTTGTTGTGCTCCAGTGATTATGGTCTCTCTTGGTGCAGCACATTCAGGTTTCCCGGACTATACCGGACCTTGTTGCAGTGATCTGGCATTGACACAACCTGCCACCCCTGCAGCACAGCAGCTATATGTGGGTATGTAAAGCAGAGGCTGGAGCAGGATGGCTTTAATTTCAGAGGGCTTCTTGCTTCCCAGAACATACAGGATAGGTTCAGACAGAACTGCCTGCTGGAATTCTCCTGTGAGGCTGTGCCTCTTGCCGAGGGCACGGGATACCTTCAGATGAAGAATGTCAGCAAAGTCCTCCAAGGCCTTCAGCTGCTCATAGCCCATCCTTCTTCCCATAGCCCACTCAGTGTCCAGTGCTGAAGTCCAAACAGCAGCCTGAGGACTGTGCTGCTGTAAAATTCTGCAACTTTTCTGGCAGTTTGTGAGCAACTGTACTTCATCTTTTTTCTGCCTTTGTGGCAAAAGATTCATTAATTTGGAAAGGGGGTGCTGTGGCCTTGCAAAAAAGATACTCATCCATACCTGACAATTGATTATAACAAGAGCCAATTTCCCCTGGCCTTTTGTTGTGCTTCTACCCAGCGAGTTCTAAACAGCATCCTTGAGCTCTAGGTAGTTCAGCAAAACAAATGGGCCATCTGCAAAATTGTATACACTGTTTTTCCAGTTAGATAGAGAAGTGAAACTATGCAATATAGCAATTTATAACTTCTGGTTACAGCCTTGGAGAATGCACTCAGACAGTCATGGTCTGTGTATGCAAGGCCATCCTCCTTTTTCTTCTCTTTCTCTCTGTTGTGTGGTCATTATCAACAATGCAAAGTCATATGTTAGTTGCCGTGGTGGAGGGGCTCCTCCCATGACTGTCTGAGCAGAGCACATTCTAAACATTGCAGTCTAGAGCCCAAAATACCACAGCAGTAACAGAATCCTTCCTCCAAGTGATTGCCAGCACTCTCTCCTACCAAAGACCCCAAGGATGCAGGCCTTTTCAGCACACTTCCTTCAAACACAGCCTCACATCCGTTGTTCAGATATCATGTGTTCACATTTCTCTTAAATTAGCCTGCACAGCGACTTTTTAGTGACTCAAAGTGAAAAAGAATATGTGCTTCTACTGATGCGAACAAAAAAGGAAGTTATATATATATATATATATATATATGCATTGGTAGGCTTCCAATACTTCACACTACCAAACCATGAAGACAGCTGATGCAAAGTCTAGATTAAGAATAAAAATAAACATAGGAGATGTGCTGCCCTGCATAGTTTGGATGGCTCCAGTCTTCAAAATACATATTTTAAACCCCCAACCGTTATATCTGAGTTCTTATTAAAGACCCTGGGCAATATTTAAATTACATTAATATAGACTAACTCAACAGCAGTGGAACTATATGAGTGCAGGCTTTGTCCTCAAGAAAGCTTTCAAAACCCCAGCTCCTCTGGTTATCTGTTAAGGTGAGTTGGAGCTGGGAGGCCATCAATATTATCATCAGTATGTCAATAATATTTAAATTGGCTTTGCCAAACTGCTGGGAAAAGTTACCAGCTGAGGTCCAAAACCTACTCACAACTGCCCTTGAGCACAGTGATGGGGAAGGAAGTGAAGAAATGAATGATTTCCTGCAAGAGCTGGATGGCTGCTGGCATGGCTCCCTCTCCCCTGGCTTTCCACCTCTGCTGCCATGGAGCTCTGCTCTCCTTGTGTGTGATCCACCCTGGCACTTCCCTTCCTGGGCCCTCCTCTGACCTGTGGGAGTCAGGGCTGCATCCCTGGAAATAGGTCTCATGCTAAGGAGAAACAGGCCCTGGAGGTACATTTGCCTGAAACTTTCTGGGTAAAGTCTTAGTGCATGTTCCTCTGGGTATTTTCTTCAGCCTGCCTCTTGTATTGCTACTTACATTCAAGAGCTAGAATCCAATATCTTTGTTTTCAACAAAGAAAGTGGCTCATTGCTTGTATTTTTCCCCTCTGACTGCTAGTTAATGAAATTTGTTCCAGCTTTAACATCACTGCAATGAGCTACAAAGAATCATTTGTCTCAGCTGCCTGGGCCAGGCTCGTTTGAGCTACAGCTCACAGACAGCACAGTTATGCAGGAGACTGGAAGAATGCAGTCAAGAATAATGCAAAAATGGGTAAAAGCCGAGGCTCATCAATCTTGGATGCTGTGCTACTGCATCTGTATTGTACTCCAGCCTCACAGCTCCAACATATTAATCTATGAAGCTGTTTGGTCGCTTTCTGGCATCTTGTTCCTTTGGAAAAGTAACTACAAATGTTAAGGTGCTTGTGTCAAATGAAGAAGTAGTGTAGTACCAGCCTGTGCAGGAGATGCTGCTAAACAAGGCTGTATCTGAGGGCTCTGTGGTATATTTTCCTTTCATCCCACAAGTGTCCCTCCCTGTGCTTTGAAGAAAGGGCCTTTCCTGGAATATTCATGTCAGCAATCATCTGCTGTGTAACTCAAAATCTCCAAGGGCCCAGTTCAAGAATCCAAAGCAATTTAGCAGCACATCCCTGATAATGTCAAACCAACAAATGCCAAATGCTGGCTCTAGCTGTCTTTGGCTTTCTATTGTGAGTGATTGCTCCCTTATTTTGGAAATGATAATCCAGATATCCTCCATTGTGGCATATTAAATATCTAGGGGTTTGTGCTTAAGAGGTGGGCCCAGGTTCCTGTGGCTGTGGGTATTATGACCTGTAACTGTTAAATTGCAGATCTTATTGAATGTGTTGAGGGTCCAGTGAGCTTTCTCCTTGGCTACCCTTTCCTGCCAAACCACCTGTCACTGATGCTCCCCTGGTACTTCAGAGGTAACATGCAGCTTCCTTGTTGCATTTACTGCTCCAAGTAACATTTTGCAATAATATTAATTATACAGCATGCTCAGATTTCTCATACCATTATTAAGAAATACATGTTTACTCTGGTTTTCCTCGTTTGAACTGAATCTGTGAGCTATATCCCATGTGGTATGTTTGACTGAAAAATAATTGGATCTTTTCTGTGCAAAGGTGAAGTTTAATATCCTTTTTTGTCACTAGGGACAGACTATTCTACAGCTTTAGGTCTGACTTTTCAGAAGACTACAGCTGTCATGATCCCAAAGAAGAATTAGACCTGAGCTTCAACAGTGATGCACTTTGGGAAAAGTAGGAAGTATACAAAAAAATGAACTTGTTTAAGCAAGAGAAGTAAACTTTGTAAGTAAGAAGGGAATGCTAAATAGGGAGTAGCAAACTCTACTGGAAAATCCAGGTGGAAATCGGTGATGGTAATACAAGAGAGGTCCAAAGACTGAAGCTCTAAGGAAACCTTGTTATTTGTCAAGTAGAAGGGCTGTTAACCAGGAGTTTATAAGTGTTTAAGTCAGG
This sequence comes from Climacteris rufus, assembly GCA_013398175.1. Lineage (NCBI taxonomy): Eukaryota > Metazoa > Chordata > Aves > Passeriformes > Climacteridae > Climacteris > Climacteris rufus. The sequence continues at coordinate 15,459 of VZRZ01003487.1, read as the reverse complement.
ATGGTTAACAAGCTAAAAGAATGTGAGTTCTAAGGAAGAAATTTAGATTCTAGAGAAGTGGAAGAAAAGGAAAGCTGTGAAGTGCTTTCCTCTGTGCCCAGTGTGTGCCAGTTGGTCTTTAAAGGCTCAGTGGGATGAAGGTTCCTATTCCTCCTGCACAGGGAGAAGTGCTGTGATCAGGAGTGAGGAAGGTGGTTGGTGCTTCCCGGACGTTGGAGCAGCTTTATTTTTTGTAATGGGCTCTACAAGGGGTAAGAGTTTAACTGGAGAATTAAAGTGACCCACCTGTCTGTGGTAGGGTGAGCTGACAGGATGAGAAACTCAGATATAGACTGGCTGAGAGCAAGGAATAAGAAGTAGTCAGAGGTAGTCCTGCATTTCCTGTGTCTCTGCCTGCAATGCAATCTCCTTTTTGATCTCTCCTTTTGAAACTGGAGGTGTTTGTGATGATCTAACCAGCACCTGACTAGCCAGACATTTGTACTTGGAGGGCAGCTGGGTCGTGTGATGGGGGAAGTGGCTGTCATCCTGGCAAATCCCTTCAGAGGATTACCCCAAAATCTCCATGATTTTTCTCTCAGCCTGAAACCACTCACTTCCATCCAACCAAGTATGAATAAACTTAGAAGGCCCAGTGTGTTGAGATAGCATGCAGAGAGAAGAGCTAAAATCTACATTACCAGGAAAACCTGAGAAATGATCCCTCTGATGCACTTGCTGATGATTATTGTGTATTCTGACTTCCCTGTGTATTTCTATGGAGTGAAATTATATTGTAAAGCAGTAAGGTCCTGCCCCCCACCCCAATCAAAACAATACAGCCAAAACAGCCAGCATTACATGTTTAAAAAGATTCAGCACACAGTTTAAATTATTGGTCTGACTTCACACTAATCCTCAGTAAGAGAAAATGCCTTTCTGTAAGCCAGCAATAGTAAAAAAAAAAAAAATGCCTTTGCTAGCTCAGGCTGGCTACTGAAAATGTATTGCACCTTTCTGATAGCTGTAGCTATCTAATAGCTCTTAGGGATTAATTTGGGGACAATAGCAGTCTTTATTCTGGTTTTTTGTCTTTGGCTTTGCATTGATATGAACACTAGAGATACTAAAATTGAGATATTGAGGGCTTTAATGTTAAATGCAGAGCTACAACTATTTGAGATCTCCAGCATTTCCCTTGAGATTGATTTTTCCTCTGATAATTTGTTTTGCCAAAACCAGTGGTTTCCATTCTTGACTTGAACCATCCTGGTTTTATCAAAATTGTCTTTATATAGTGTGTCTTTGAGTAAGGCTAGGGAATAAATGTGTCTCTGTTATTTTAAGATGAATTATTTTGTTGGAAGGCTATTTTGTTTAGAACAAGAACCTGTATCTGCACCCTTGTCTAGTCTGCTTGAACTAGTTCTGCCCCAGATGAATGAAGCAGTTTAGTTGTAGCTACAACAAACTTGACAAAGAGTGTAAGATGTGTTCAGCAAGCAGGATAAATAACTTGTACTCATTTCCAAGCCAGCAGTAGGATCAGAACCAGACAATTAGTGCATGTGTGTGTCATGATCCAGTATAGATTTGTCACACTGTCACTGGGAAATTGGCATTGTCCTCACGGTGGACATGGCAGAAAGCTGCCCAAATCTGGACATCAGTGGCCTTTAAAAATATGATTTGCAAGTACAGATAACTCCTTATTGTTGTGTGAATGTCAGCTTTGCTCCTTTTTTTTTTTCATGCCCAGGATGGATGCATTCAGTGCTGAAAGCAGGGAAATCCAAATCCTGGTCTTTCACAGAGGTGGAGGGGCAGGAGTTAGTGTGGGAGCTGGCTGTGGAATGACTGAAGTGGGACAATGTGTACGTGCACATGTGAAACAGGAGCTGTGCTGCAGCACGGGGCACAGCTCTGAGGTGCAATGCTATCTTTGGCTCTGTGCAATCACATGGATTCAGCAAAGCCCCTGCATTCTGTCTGCGTGGCCAGCGAGAACGCTGCTGTTTGTGTGCATGGAACCATTCCAGAGCGTGCAGGATCACACGGCTGCTGGAGCAATTTGTCCTCCCTGCTGCATGCACAGCAGTGCCTGCAGCCCCTCAAGGGGTGTGCTGGGGCTTTACTCAACTTCTTTCTTGCTGCTTGGCTAGGTTCCCCCTTTCTTTTCCCTACTCTGACAGAGTCACCTTGTGGGAAAGGGAAAGCTGGGTGTTTCTGAAGCACTGCAATGCAAACAAACCAGTCCCAAATGAGCCTTGGCTGTGCAAGCACAGCGTGGCCATCACAGTGGGCAGTATGTGTGAGCTGCGAGGAATAGGCTGCCAGGCTGGTGAAGAGCTGGAAGGACCAGGCATTCTCACAGTTCTTTGACAGTGACAGTGTTTGTGAGAAATAGATTTAAACTAACTTGTGAATTGGTTTTAAAATGTTGATTTTATCCATGCTTGATGGGAGTGGATACTGTATAAAGTCAACCTCAGTTACCAGAGCATGCTGTACTCCTCTTTAAAGCCTTGCACAAGTGGTGTTTGTAATGCAGGTGAGTGGTGATGTCCACATTTTCCCAAGGGAAAACAGAAGAGCAGTGCAATGTGCAATGGGACATAGTGGAGATGATCCAGCATGTAACTCCAGAGCTGCTGGCCATCAGATCTGTACTCTGGACCCATTTTTGTCAGCTGAAATAAGCAAGTACAAATGCAAAGCTGGAGAGATGTGAGCTTCTAACTGAGAAGCAGAACCACCAAGCAGCTAATTGGGAGAGGCTAGCTCCAACTTGTACAGCCGCTCTGTCCCAACAGCTTGCCTGATGGTGTAATACATTAAAAACAACAATAATCCTGCTGTCCAGTAACGTGTACAGGCTAGTTACTAGAATCTTAACTGCAGCTGAAGGCAGAGATGAAGGAATGAAAATCATAGGTAAAGCCAACCCAAATCTATAGTGACAAGGCTTTTCAAGGATTGGCCATTGAGATGACAGGCTCTAAGTTACATGGGCTTCCACTGCTTACCAGACTTCCATTGCTGCCCATAAGCCAACAGCTTCATTCCTCGTTTTGCCCTGTGGCAACATTCAGCCATCAAAATTTCTAATGCAGCTTTATGTATGAAACTTGCTGGGGTTCTAGGGCAACACCTGTTTTCTCACATGAAAGAGCAATCTCTTCAATGGGATTAAGGAGAAGATATCATTGCCTGCTTCCACACCTAAAGTGAGAGAATTGTTAATTGAGTAAGAAATATTAAACTACCTTTTGAGGCTGTTTCACTAATACAGGCTAACATCCTCAGCTGTACGCCTTGGTTTCCATGCTTTGGGGAAAAGAGATGGGAATAGCAATGGAATATCCTGATGCCAAAACAGTGACTGTACCTGAGCAGCAAGGTCACTGCTGTGATGCAAACTGCCCAGGCTTTGGGCTCTTCTGAAAAGTCCTGCTTATGGCATGACTGCCTGAAAATCCGTCCCATGTTCAGCACTGGTCCTGTGATTCCTGTGTCTTCTTGTGCATTGCAAATATTTCCTTGTACAACATTGAAAAAAAAGGGAAAATGAGGCAGAGCTCTTCAACAGCCATCCAGTACCAGAGCACTTTGTGCTTAAAGTAATCCTCAAGAATCTTTCGAATCCATGCATGTCATCAAAGTGCATGCAGGATTACCCAACAGAGCTCTTGATTCATAGGACTAGGATAAATGAGCACCAGGAAAGTAATAGATTTCATTGGGTAATCTGTGTGTTTGGACGCCCAATCCTTCAAGCCAAGTCATCCTTGTAGGCCTGGGAAATCCTTGAATGAAAATTTCTGCCATTGCTACAGGTCTTCATTAAAACACAGAGCAAAGTCCTCTGCATTCCCACTGTGTAATACTGAGAAGAAAACACTGTCAGTAAAAATCCTGCTGTAATGGTTAAATTCCTGCCAACCAAAAGCTGACATCTTTTTTCCTTATGGCTGCAGAAACAGGAGCTTGGATGAAGCTCCTGTCAGCAGTGACTCTGATCAAGCACTGAGTGCATCTGACAGCCAGCCTGGCACTGCCTTGCCACATGCAGCAACTGGGCTCCAATGGATTTCATGTGCAAGGAGGCCTGAAAGGCATATTAATTTTTAATTAACTATTTGACTTTCAAGTTTAGAAGGTCTCTTCAAGGTCTGTGTCAGTAATATGTTTAATGCTATGAATGAGGAGATAGGTCATAAGCTACGTATTGTTGGAAAGAAAACTAAACCGAGAATAAATATATATTATGTATGTATAGGTATGTGTGAATATATATATACATATAAATATATATTTTTAAGTAAGACATCTGGCACAGTAACCCCTGTGCAGCAATGAAAGCATCCTGCCCTGCATTCAGTGCTGCAGCAGTTTCACAGACTTTGATGGCTCAGGCAGTTCACTCAGGAGGAGAGGTCCCAGGCACTGGTTCAAAGAGTTTCAATCAGAAGGAAAAATCCTAAAAATAATGTCAATCTAGTGCTGATATGTGTGGAAAGAACTTGGCAGAGCTATATAAAGGACTGGTTGGTGTGGTGTAGATTTCTATGCAGGGGAAGGCTGGCTTGGTTGGAGTTTTTGGTGAGGAATATCTAGGAAAGAGAGGAGAAGTGGAAAAGGACACGAAGAGAGAGGCAGAGAGTGTTAATGGTTTGGGCTCTGGAGACGTGACTTGAAAATTGATGTTCCTTATGAAAGAATTGCACCTGTGTCACCACATGTTTTTTCAGCTATTTTAGCTCTCTTCAGGTCACACGAGTTTTTTAGAAGCTTGGCAGAAGGTATGCAGAGTCAGACTTGAAGCTCTTCTCTTCTTTTTGGATGCTTTCCTACAACTCTTCAGATGTAGGAAAAAAAGCAACTCTGGAACATCATAGCATTTCTTCTCATAGGCAACCCTACATGTTTTCTTGTTAGTCATTCTTTCCACAGCCTAGCACTGGATTTACTGGAACCCAAGTGTGTGGGGTAAGCAACACCACAGCTCCTATATATGATGTACCAGCTATACATTACATCAAACTCCAGTAAATTAGTCACTTTTGATCATTCCTCCCCCTTGCAGAAATGCATTTTTATATGTGTTCTCTTACCCATGGTGAAGAAGTGTTTGGGATATATTTTTAAGGGTAACATTTGTATAAGGGATGTTCATTCATTGAGATAAATCCTTGAAGTCAAAGCAGTTCAGAAATGTGAAAGCAGCATTAAATTAAAAAAAAAAAATTGAAAAGAGTGAAAATCTACAATTAAATGAATCAATCTTTTAACTAATCAAAAAATTCTTTAGACATGTTTCTGCTATGGCAACTGGCCCAGCATTAGGCTGATTGATGGGGCTTGTGAAATGATCTTTAGGACTTTCCACTCTGGTCAAAAATCTTCCCAACTCCTAATAGTCCAGCTGGTCCAGAAAAGGAGCGGGGGATGTTTTCATAGATCCTGCATGCAAAAATGCAGTCTTCCTTTTGGCAATGTAAGTATATGTAAGTCTTTGGTACTCTTCCAGCCACTCACTTAAATAAGACCATGTACTGAGCACTAAGTGTGAAAGAAATATAAATGTCTTTAAAAGTTAACATGAGAAGTATTTTTGTTTGTTCAATTTAGAAGCTGGCATTATGCCTCATGCTCTTTACAGTTGCTAATAGCAGGCAACTTCGACCTCTGCCAGGCCCTGAGAATGGCTGGAGATACAAGAGGACAGGATTTACACCTTTCCATTTGGCTGACTTTGCCTAATTTGGCAGAAGAAAACTCTTTGGCATTCCTGGTATTAAGAAATCTGCAAACTAAGCTTGGTTTGCTGAGCTGTTGCCTGATGTCTAGGAGTTGCTAAACTGTGATAACATTTTGACAACAAAACGGCTAAAATAGCACAAGTGTTGCTCCTGTTATTTCCAGAACACCTCAGGACTACCCTGAAATTTGTTTCTATTTTCCTGAACAATCTGGTACTAGAGGCAAGGTTTGCAGTTAACATTCATTCCACATGCACTTCATTAATGCACACAGTTGTTAAATTCGTGTTCTGCTAAGATGCCTGCTTGACTTAAATTAAAAAATAAATTTGGAAATCTTTGAGGACGAGAATTCTTGAAGGTCCTTAGCTAAGGTGAACCCAAACCCTTGCAAGTTAATTAAGACCTTTTTTAAAGAGAGTTGGATTGGTGTAAGTGTTTCTAATAAATGTGCATACAAACAGTTGTCCTGCATAATGGAGATGTCAGAAATATCCCTTACAATGACCTTTAAAGTAAAATGGGAGGAAAGTTGAAGTAATATTGCCCAAAAAATGAAATAGTAGCATTTTGAAAATGCCTGAATATTGGTTTTGGTTTTCATTTTCACCTCCTTTTTGTTTTGGGGTATTTTTTTTATATACTACACTCATGAAACCAATAGAAAGCAATGCAGCATATATTTGAATCCATGTTTCTGGTTGCAAACGGTTTCTGCTAATAACATTTGTCTATCCCCAGCTGTTATAATTTCTCAATTAGAAAAACCAGAAAAGTTGGTGAGGGAGATTATAGTTAAGCAATTTGTAGGATTTTTTTTTGTTCCTCCACTCCCAACTAGACATTAGCAGAATCCCATTAAACAGAGAAGAAGAAAATTATCTTCCAGAAATAATTCTTACTCTGTGTCTTAAAATTACTATTAGTATTATCTCTCCATACTGAAACACAAGTGTTTTACAGAGGCAAATTCTTTTTTTTTACAGTGGTATTGAACTTACTGTTTGCTCAAATTAAGAAATATCAATGGTATATGCAATAAAAATTGATTTTCAAGACTGCTATGTGCAACACAGCTCATTTGAGGAATATTGCTTGGCTTATCCTCTATGGGCAGAATCTGCAGACTGTCTGACAGCATTTTAAATTGAAGTTGTGATTTTAGTAATGACATGAATAAAACATTACCTAGCCCTATAGTTGGAGCCAAATAAGCCTTGAGATCTGGCCACAGCTGATTTAAATCCCTAGAAAGAATTTGGGTCAGAGAGAGACCCTGAGAAATGTGATTGCCAACCTGAGTATGACTTTGAAAAGGTGTTACTGTTTGACCAAATATTTACTTCTCTTTATCAGCACAGCAGGCTTGTGTAAAGTACATCAGTAACAATGAACTTTTCTTAACACATTACATTTATATTAGGAATATTTTGCCATACATCTGATACATCCATCCTGGGAAAGATGGTCTTGCATATGGATTTTTATTTTAGTGTATGTAGCTCTTCATCCATTGTTTTTTCTGCCCTTTGTCTTTTAATGTTTGAGAAACTGTAGTGGGTCTGTGCTACCAAAACACCATATCCTCTCATGAAGACATTATTTATTTAGGAATTTCCTGAAAGTCAAACAACTCATTGGCATCAAAAGTTTATTTATGAATGTTCACACCAGGTTCAAGAGATCTATTATGTGATTTTTTTTTCTCTCATTTGCTTTAGGCCTCCTTTCAGACTGAAAGTCCAAGAACCATAATCCCATTCCTGAAAATACAGCTTCCTTCCCACCACACCTTTCCCATAACCTGCCTTATCTGCATCCTTTGCATGCCTTTTTGTAGAAGATTGTCTCTTTTTTTTTTTTTGTGTTTGTCTAGTGCCAGATAAAATACTGTTTGTTGGCTCTTAGATAACAGTGAAGTAAAGATAGTAGCAATAATCCTATGGTTTAAAGAGGCATCTTGTCTGAATTATCATCATGGAATAAAGTCTGTTAAAAGATCACTTTTTGCATTGAACTCAACCTTGTGAGTTGAGAGCTGTTTAAGGGCTGAAGGACAGTTGTGTTTTTCATGGATCTTTTGCACTTTTTAAGCAGAATTTTAAAAAATGGACAGTTGTACTGTGCAACTTCCTTGACTACTTGATGGTCATGTACCATTACCATTTTGCAAACCCCTTTGACTGCTGAAAGTCTTGCTCTACCTCCAGTTTTGCATTTTCACCATAGCCAGGAATTACCAACAGCACAACTCTGCCAAAAAGGGGTATCCAGGGGAATAAATGCACACTACTTTGTTTCAGGCAAGTTCTGCTGGGCTAGATCAAACAGCTGACAAAGGCAGATTTGACTAACCAGCAGGTTTTGTCTCAGGCAGGTTAGGGAAACAGCAGCACAATTCCAATTTGGTGAGCTACAGAGAGAGACCTGATTTCTGGGAATGCCCATTCCAGATGCCTGGCATCTTTAGCCTGCAGAACCAGGTTTGGAAGAGGATGTTTACCAGCTGTCTGTAAAATAATGACTGTTTTCTGAGGCTTCAGTCACATGGGCATTATAGAAATGGCTTTGTGGCACTTGAAGACATCCATCCCCAGCCATAAACTGGAAATTACCTTCTTCCTGCTTAGATGTCAGAATAAATCATCTGGGCACTCATCATGTGTTTCAGTGCAAAGACAGCAGGTTAGTAAGTGCTGGTAGGAGTGATGTGAGTTCACCCACCTGACTTTTCCACTGGAATTTAAACGCTGATTTTTTTATACAGCCTTTTATCCTCTGCAATGGGGGTGACTGTACAGCTGCTGTGGAGCGATGACAAACACCTGGATGTCGGTCACATCTTCAATTGCCACAGCTGCTTCTCCACTAAACACCTGACCTGAGACTGAAGATTAGTCACTTTTCTGTACAAGGCTTTCTATGGCAGTGTAAAGGACCTGGAAATTATGCAAACTACACCTGGCTAGAGACTTCTCCCCTGCAGAAATCACTTTTGGAACAATGTGTATATTTTAGAAGAAAATTCCCCGTGTGGGAAAGCTACAGTTTTACCTGAATGGGAAAAGGCCACAAATGTACAGGCATTTTAAGTATGCAAGGCAAGTAATTCTCTGTCACTTAGCTAACAGGAAATGTCAGAATAGTTGAGGCGTGAAAGTCAGTAACAGCCACAAATAAAGTAATCTCTGGTGAGTGTAACCATGAAAAATGTGAAATGTGTTTTTCCTTCAAGCTTCAAAGCAACTCCCTCCGGTCCCACAGAAACTGAGTTGGTACTAAGACACAAGATCTCCTAAGAGTAAAAATTTGTTAGCTACCTGATACATTCTCTGTCAGCATTGTCTGTGCCACAGCAAAGCAGCAGGTGAATGTTCCCAGAAGGCTACATGACACACCTGCATCTGCACGTGGTGCCAAGAGCTGCTGCTGCTGCTGCTATTACTACTGAAGTGACTAAATCCAGAGCTGCTGGAAGAATGTGGCATTAGTGGCTAGTCCTGACAAAACTCACCCCATTTTGACTCTGACTTGGTATTTAGCAAGTTACTAAGCTTCATTTGACAGGTTGAATAATGAAGAATCTGTCACATATGTGGGTAAATAGTTGTAAGGAATAATTATCTTTGGTGTTGCGTTGGTTTTGATCTTGCTTCAGTTTCCAACCAATTTGTTGGGCTGGCTTTTCCTACCCAATTTAAATGGCAGTACTCTCAGAAACCACTTTCCCACGTGGGTGCTTTATACACCAAGAACAGGTTACCCCTAACATTTTGGTAGGTGTTTGTGTAGTATGATGGTACTGGTTTAACTTTTACTCGGGTTGGTGCACAATATGTTCTTCAGTGCTTTGTAACAGAAACTGTTGTTTGTTTTTTTCCCTGAAAGGCTGCCTAGAGTGTTTTGAAGCATCTGGCTTTTTGAGGCTATCTTCTGACACAGTATGTTCACATTTGTTCACCTCTTAAGAACAGATTGTTGTGATGCAGTAGGGAGAATATCTGAACCTGAACCATTTGTCTGAACGCACCATTGCAGCTTTCACTCTTGGTTGAAACTGCTGGAGCATGATTTTTTTTTTCCTAGTGTGAGCGTTGCACAAAAGATTTGCTCCAACTAAATCTCACACTACTGAAAGCCTGTTTAAAGTCTCCACTTGACAGTGCAGCAGTGGTTTCCCAGCTAGAAAATGGGGCTGTAACCCAGGAGCCTGCCTGTTCCCAATGGGACAGCCTCCCCTGCTGCAGCAGTCGCAGCAGTGAGGACACAGGGACTCACACAGTGACACGGCACTGCTGCAGTCCCTGTGACAGAGACACAGGCAGGCTGGGAAAGCAGCCCATGGTACAATTGGTACAGCAATTGCTGCCATCAGAGAAGCTGCAGTGCTGCTGAATTGGAGGCCATCAGTTTGCTCGTGTCTTTTGCAGTCACATTGTGCAAGATCACTGTCAGACACAACCATTGCAGATGTGAATTTGCACTGCAACTGAGACTTGACTTAGTCTGTTAAGGACTTCAGTATTATTCCAACCATCTTGAAGTGGGTCAGGTACTGAAAGGGAAGCCAGTGCTGTTTGGACAGCATTAATTTTGGTTATTATGTGCATTGTCTGGTTAGACCTGTTTTTGAAATGTGCCACTACATGATGTGCTCATTAGAGCAACCTCATCATCTCCTCCTGCCAGTCCTCAGCACTCTGCTGTAAACAGCCCACTGCGAGTCTGCCGACACTGCAGGCACCTCTTGTGCAACCAGTGCTGCTGCAGCCTGCCCTTGGCTGGCTCAGGGGTGGAAAGGCAGCACAGAGCTCCGAGGGACAGCCTGGGTTAAGCTGTGCCCATCAACAAGGGTTTTGTCTGTAAGTCAGGTCAGTAACAGAGGAAATAGGGTTGAGACGGTACCTCAACATCTCTTCTTCTTTCTGCTTGCAAAAATGCTTGAAAGTAATTTAGTCTGGTTTAATTTTGAAACTGTTGAGCTATTTAGACTGTCATATTTTAGCATTTACTGTATTTGTGGTGGCATTTAAATGCAACAGAAATTAAATTTAAACACATCCTAGACAAATGTTCCAAGCAACAAGTTTCCACGAGTGAGCAAGCAAATAACTTTACGCTTCTTGTCTTCCTTCTTGTCTTGCCACTCCAGAGCCTCTCACTGCATCCCCAGGCCTCTCAGCCACCCCTACTGCTTCTTCCATGTCAAAAAAGACCCCAAACAAAACAAAAAATAAAACCCAACTGTTCTCCTTGTTAAAGCAAATAAAATAGTATGTATGTTATCTCTGTAGAAGGCAGAAATAAGGAAAAAAAACCCCAAAACTTCAAGCTTACAGATCTACCTGAAATGCAAGTAGCTTTATTACAGCAAATTATACCTCTACCTAAACTTATCTGAAGAAGTGATTGAGGAAGATAAAAATAAGCTTTTCTTCATCCAGGACATACAGGAAAGGATAAAAAAAGTCTCTAAGTGGATAGAAGTAATGTGAAACACTATGCCCTGAAATTTTTCTGTTTCTTCAAAGAGAAATGTATAGTGTCCTGGTAAATCATATTTCTGGATATTGATCCCATTTTTACAGGAAGTTTTTGTCCCTGTACCTGTTAAAGTCTAAGAACTGTACACAAACCAATCAGTTTTGATTTGCAGGGCAGGAATTAAGGCACTAAATGTATACATTTATCTGGTTGTCCTGAGCTTTTTTGTTCTTGGAGTGATTTAGAGTAAGATTCTGCTTTTAGCAGAATCCTCAATATGATCTATTAAAAGCCATTCTGTGGTTCATTCATTGGATGCTTGAAGTGTCTTATTTACGGTTACTGTGTCACATATCAGTCCTGCAAATCTGAATGCAAACATCACATGCAAAGTGATGCAGGCATTTACAGAAAAAAAACTGAAGCAAAATAAAGAGAAGAGGGGGGAAAGCCCTCCCCCTGATTCTGGGCTTTAGAGGAAGGGGTTTCACTGTTTTCACCAAAACATGAGCAAATGCTATTTTGTTGGGGGGTTTTTTTGGTTTGGTTTTTTTTGTTTGTTTGTTTGTTTGTTTTTGTTTGTTTGTTTTTTTGACCTTACAGTGAGTTCAAGCCCTGAAATGCTGAATTTGCAATCAGGCATTTAGGTGCTCTGCAGACCAGGATGTGGTCATTCTGTTTCCTTCTGTGACAGAAAAACATATTTTTCTTTATGCTTTTGTATTTCAATCCCTCATTCCTCACCTCTCAGGTAATGAAGACCTGAGAATATGTATGTATGATTCCTTGGAAAGGATGGTTACTTAAAAAATATATATATAATAATAATACAAAAAATCATGGTTCATGGCTTCGGTGAAGCACCATCAAGCCTTACCAAGCACAAAGTCAGCATTTGAAATAAAGAAATCATATTCTCAAAGGTATATAGAGAATCTTTTTCTGGAAGTTAACACAATCTCTGCTCTGCTTTTAAAAGGCTGATTATAAAAATGTAAATTTAGATTGATTCCAATGTAATGTGCTCTTTACATTCTTCTAAAATTTCTGATGCCCTTCACATGATAATGACTATACATTAAGATATAAATCAGACGATAAACCCAGTGTTTAAATAATTAAAGATTTGTTGTGACCTCCAAGACACACGGGTCAATGCAAAGAGCCATCCTTCTTGTGCTGACAGAAAGATGGTGACGTCTTCCTCAGGTGGAGATACTCTGGGTGGATTGGCAGGCAACTAAGCAATGTCCACTGTTATTGAGTGATATCGCCACAATCTAAAGTCAGAGGACTGATAGGACCTCAGGAAAAAATAGAAACAAATGAGTGCTTGGGATAATGCTGAGATCTTCTCTGCACAGGGTAAGTTATTTTGGGGGTCTTCATACCTCTGTGTGTTGATGTGGTTGCTGTAAGGTGGGTTTCAGGCTGCTGCAATGCTCAGATGGGAACTTCCCAACAAGGATGGCCACTGCTGTGCACAGGAAGCATTCCCTTGTGGCTGGCCCTCCAGGAGAACATGGGATGTATGGGAGATGGCTGGGATGACCCGGGTAAACCATAGGGTGCCTCACCCTTCCTATGCTAATCTGTCCTCCTCCACCTGCCTCTCTTCCTTGTGGATTTGACCCACCTGGAATTAACATTACAAGCACTTAACAAACATCAAAATTAGTTCTCTGTGTAAGCTCAAAGGCTAACTTTTAGTGAAACCTCATTTTGTACATCAGGTAGGGAAATAGAAAATTTGCACAAGAAAATGGTAATTGTCTCCACCTTGGGCAGTCACAGAACAGACCTCAGACATGAAAGGAGGAGCTACAGAGGAATTTGTAGTTGCAGATGTGACCCATCGGGTCATAAATCTGCACCAAAAGAAGGCTCAGGCTGCAAGGCCAGCTTTTAGTAATAAAATTAGAACTATCATTACACTTGTGCTAGTGTGTGGTAGCTATAAATTCACATGTAAAAGAAAGTTATTTGACATGAGAATTGAGATTACTTAGCAGGAGCATAATTTTATTTTTTATTGAGTGTGATGTGCCAGACTGAACAGTGTCTGAGGATGAGTCAGCACTCTTCCACTTTGAGATAAAAATGTGCATTAATTGCAACTTAGATGAAGAGAAGGCAAGAGGCTGGTGGTCCAGGGCTGACCCTAAGCAGAATGCCAGTGTCAGGAAGCACAGAAGCAATCATTAGAGAAGTTAATCCAGAGCCATCTGCAGTAATGGACACAGTAAAAGTTGTTCTTTTTCTTCTTCCTTGAAAGAAGAAATGCCAGTTCCTCAAAAATGTTTTGTGGGGAAAGTTTTGGGTTTTGAAAAGAGCATTAAATTTGTTGACAAGTGTTCTTGAAACATTTCCAAAATGAAAAATCTGCATTTCAGTACAAATTTACTTTCACTGTACTTCTGCAAACTGTTTTCACAAGAGTCAAAATTAAACCTTTTCAAATGACTTTATCTTAACTGTCATGGAACGGAAAAAAACCCATATTAACATAGGAGGTTGTCCTCATTTGGCAAAGGAAGTACTTAGAAGGAGAAATGAGATTGAAATTATATTGAAACAATGTGTAAGCCATATTCTTCATATTAATAACTGGCAATCTTTCCCTTCTCATCTCATCTTTGTTTGATCTGCATTTTGACTATCCTGTAATTTTGAAAAGGACAGGTTCCTATTGCATAGTCATGGTGCAATCATTGTTTATTGTGTTGTTGTTATATAACACCTACTCTAGGTGTATATACTTAATTCTGATCAGGAGATTAAAAAAATATGTTGTATGGGAACATGCATAGTCCCAATAGGAAGTGTTTGTAACCAATTCCAAGAGACAAAACTGGTGAAATTACTGTTACAGAAGGTAAAGTAGTTCAGAGAAGGAATGTTGCTTCCGTGCCCTGGGGACACGTGTGGTGTACAGGCACCCGTAGGAAAACAGGAATGATGGAGGTACGTGGAGCTGGATGCAAAATGTGCATCACACAATGTCCTGGTATTCAGAGTCTGGCTCAAGAGTCACCCGAAAGAAATTCCCTTCCTGGCTATGCCACCTACTTCCTTTGGGGGATCTTGAGCAAGACATGTTTTGACTCACATTTCAACTTCAAAACCCACTAACTTTTCAGTCAGTCCCCTGGCATCTGGGACCTAGATTTTTTCTGGCTGACCAGCCTAACTTTCAGAGGTGCCCCACTGCTAGCTTACAAAATTTGACATTTTCTGAACATTCCTCCCTTCTACAGCAACTGCCCTTTGCTGAACGACCTATATTTAACTCCGGGCACATGTAAGCGTTGCCTCAGGTGACACCCTCATCTCTCGGGCATGCACTGCCACACAGACACAGTGAATACACCTGCCTTGCACCAGGCACTGTGCACACACAGACACAGTGAATACACCTGCCTTGCACCAGGCACTGTGCAGACACTGAACATCGGTGAATACACCTGCCTTGCACCAGGCACTGTGCACACACAGACACAGTGAATACACCTGCCTTGCACCAGGCACTGTGCACACACAGACACAGTGAATACACCTGCCTTGCACCAGGCACTGTGCACACACAGACACAGTGAATACACCTGCCTTGCACCAGGCACTGTGCACACACAGAACATCGGTGAATACACCTGCCTTGCATCAGGCACTGTGCAGACACTGAACATCGGTGAATACACCTGCCTTGCATCACGCACTGTGC
>VZRZ01003486.1:127890-140296 GCA_013398175.1 Climacteris rufus | reverse complement strand
AGATACTGCGGTACAGTGGTTGCTTGCCAGATGCCGTCGCCCTGACCTGTAGCTTCAGAGGCAGAACTGGCAACCTCGAAATTATGACCAGAATGCAGAACATCAACTGAATGATCCTTCTGATGAGAGCCAGGATATCGACTGTCAGGCAGATGGTCCTTCCACAAGCAGAGACTGAACTTTGAGTTTCCTTTGTTATGGAGTCAGAAAGCAAGAACTTTGAGAGCTATGTTTAGAGCTAATTTTGATAGAACTGTGATATAGAATTGGGTTTGATAGATATATCACCCATGGTATTGCTGAAGAGTCTCTCTGTCCACCTTAAATCATCATCTGGTTTGGGCTCTGTTCGGTAGCTGGCCACTACCAAGCAGACCCCTTATCAGTATTCAACTTAGGCTCTGTTTGGTAACTGGCTCTTACCAAGCAGACCCTTTATGCTAAGTTTGTTTTCCCTTCCATGACGGACCCACAGAGGACTGCTGTGGCAGCACGTGTGGTAGAAGCCACAGTCCCAGAGGCTTACAACTGGTGGAATCAGCCTGAGCCTGCCACTGTCGGAGCCACACTCCCTGGTTAGGGTGACCTCCCTGGTTCACCCCCAGCATCCCTTGCAACTTCATTTACATGTTTCAGTTCATTGGTTAGTTACTGTATTACCTCATGTTCTGTATAAGGTTTAGTTCTAGAAACTTCGTTGCTGTTTGGTTCATGATTGGTTACATGTAAATCCCTGTACCCCTATTGGTTTCTTACCCCTGCTTGTATCCCTATAAATACCCCTGCTTTTCCCCACTTTCCTGCCTCTGGTCCCTGAAGCCTTCAGCTCTTCCCAATCCTTGTGCCGCCTCTCCTGGACCCTGGACCCTCTCCTGCCTTTCCTGCTGCTTCTCCCTGGGAAATAAAAGAGCTGGAAATCATACCAAGGCCCTTCTCTCTGGCCTTTATTCTCGCCTGCACCCATGACATCGGCCCAGGGCTCTCTCTCATCCAGAGGTGCCAGCACTAAAAGAGCTGCTGGAGGACACCCTGTGTTTGTGGAAACTGCAAGTGGCAGCCCCCAGGAAACCAGGGTCACTCCCATACTAATGCTGAGTGGCCTCAAGCAGGCCCCCGGAGCCGGCGTTAGACTGCAGGCAATACCTTCCCTTTCAGTTTTTAAACAAAAAGGGGGAATTGTAGCAGCCCAGAGTTGCTGCCTGGGGTTGCTTGTGAGAATGTCTTTCCTTTTCATGGAAGGTATGAAAAAAATAAGATAAGCACCTTGTTGTTGTGAGTCCAGGTATAATATATTTTGAATTGGGCAGTGTAGAGCCCAGCCAACCATACCAGGGGGTGGTTGGATTTTAGCAAATCATCTACCTGGGTTCCTACTATATAAAATGGGAATAGGACAATAAACAGGGCTCCCTTGGTCTCTGCTTGCTATGGACCAAACTGTGTGCTGTGTCTTTATTGCCACCATTGCAACAATGTACCAATGGCTTCTCTGACTGAGAGATGATCTCGTTCTTAGTACAGTTACTGTGCATGTTCTCATAGTTGTGGTCATGATCTGGCTATATCCATGTGTAGCATTTAGATTAAAACTTCTGTAACTATCTTTTGTTTGTACAACACCTAGCTTGGCATGAAACCCTGATCCCTGATTAGGGGTCCTAGCACTAGTGCACTATGAGTGAGTGTCTAAAAATAGCAGAGCAAGGACAATAATGATAATGTAGTAAAAAAAAAAAAACCCTAAAAAAAACCCCACAAAAACAAAGCAAAACACAAAAATCCCAAACAAAACGAAACAAAAAGTTAATTAAACCAATCTGCAAATAAATTTTAGGTAATGATGATAAATAGTTAAACCCCTAGTATAAAAGAGCCAGTACGTCTATTTACTATTTATTGCAGTTCTTATGCGTGTGATTAACATTATGTATATGAAAAGCCCCAAGATTTCAAAGAATACTAGTCATATATTTAAAAAATTAAGCTTCAAGTTAGTGGAATTCAGCCTTAATGGGGACAACTTAGATAGTCTAGTATGCACAATGAATTAATCATCTGACAGACTAATTATGCCATATTGAAATGTTGATCCCAAGTAAAATCATACCAAACTTGTCAAGCTGTTCAGAATCGAGGTGACTTGTAAGGTTTCTGTGCAGTATATGTACAGATATTCAGCCAGAGATCAGCCTGCCTCAAAATTAGCTAAGGTCCACGAAGCCTTTGTGTCCTCTGACTTGAAGGGGAAGTTTTTCATGTAGCAGTCTCAAAAGATGAAGTGTTCTTGCTTGGGAGCAAGGAGAGAGTTCCTGAGGATGAAGTCCAAGGGAATCAAATTGAGAGTGGGGAAAACTGCTGAAAGCAGTAGGCTGTGACAAATTCTATCACCATCCAAACTTGTGAGGAACCCATCAAAAGAGACAGTTCCTTCATTATTAGTGCCATATCAGTATGTCAGGAAAATGGACACTCTCTATGGAATGCTTATCTGATCTGGGTGCTTATTTAAAGGGAGATATTAGGAAGCTGATTTGATGGTAAGATCTCTGGAGTTTGTAAGTGTTGAAGGAGGTCACTTAAGGACTTCCAAAACTATTCCCTTTACATCCCATTTTTGCATGCCTAATTTACTGCTGCGGTCAGCACATTCTAACTATGAATGAGGGAGCCATTTGATTCAGGTTATTCTGTGAAAATTCCAAGCATTCACTGCAAACCTGAAAAGCTAAACTTGTAACCTGAAGTTCCATAAATAACTACACTTGGAAAGAATATGAGATATCTTTTACTGTCTCAATCTTTACTTCATGGGGAATAACATGGGGAAGTTTTCAATATTTTTTTCTTTTGCTTTGATACTTTTTGCTGTTGATTTTTACACTTAATATAAGTATTGTGGAAGGCAAACCTTCTGCTTTTAGCAAGCAACATCACAAATACAGCTTTGGTTTCTACCTGACTTGTTCTTTAATTACAGAAAATTAAACAAAAGAGCTTCCCCCCACTCTAAGTGTATTTGGGAAATGTTCAGACACTCTCTTAAAAGTGCAGAACTTTAGTGCCTTTAGGATATAACAATGCTTTATTTGGATTCAAGTGATTAAAGAGCTAATTTTCTTAGTGGGAGGTTAGTACATTTATACAGAGCAACTGCGTTACAGAAATATGGATACATTTATGTTCCATAGGGGCCCAGGGAATTTCAAATTCCCATCTCTCTGCTTGTAGCAGAAAAGACCACTAAAAAAAAAAAAAAAAACCACAAAACCTTTAGTGCTTTGTATCTTCTAAGTCTGATGTCTTCTATATAGCTGGAGACAGTTACATTCATTTTTCCCTAGGCGACTAACTTTTTCTGAAGTAGTCAGTTTGGTCTTTTTAACTGTAAAGTCATAGTGTTAATTTCGTCTGCATTGATTTTCAAATGATGCTGTAAATGTGAGGTTCAGATTCTGTTTCTGTCTAACTGATTTAGTTGCTTAGTGCTTTCAAAGAAATTTGAGTTTATCCAAGTTAAAAATTTGAATACAGGAAAGCAAAGATCAGAGCATAAAATCTGGGCAATAATACATCAGTTTTTTACTATGCCATAGAATTGTTTCCAATAAAAGAAAGGGATTTTTAACTGTAATATTTTCCATACTATGTACAGAGAAGAATAGCAGCAAGTATTTGGAAGAATGATTTCTCTTATTTTTTATGCTGCCCCTATTTGCTGAATTAAGTTTAATGATGCTGTTCATTGTCCTGATAAGTAAGCTGTTGGAATGCTCTTCCACAGTACTATCTGGAATGAAAGTGCCAAGTTCTAGATGATGATAGGTATGGTCTCCGGTAGAAAGTCAGGCAGGCATTTCACCCAAGAGGAATGGAAATAATCACCAGGAAATTTGACCTGGATCCAGGAATTAGCACATTTAGGTTTTCAAAAATGTCATCTTCAGTGATTATGCGTTGTTGGCTTTGGTTCACCCAAACGAAGACATCTCCAACAGAGCTGCTGGTTCATGTTGTATTGCCCCTATATTGAGAATGAGTGAAATTAGTTGTTTGAAGAATGACAGGTGTGAAAACCTTTAAGCACATGTAGTTTATACATTTTGTCTAACCAAAACCAATACTGATTCGTGTGTAGATGCACATAATCACTGTTCAAGATAAAGTGAAGCATCTCCTGTCAGACCCTGGAAAGTCTCACACTTCTTCTTTGACAATGGAGTCACAGTTGCATAGTCTGTGGCCTCCTTCAGCCCATTGGCTGGTGATTCCTGCAGGTTATCCATAGCAGTGGAACTGCATTTTGGAGAGGAATTTATTCTACTGTGATTCAGATGGATGATTGCACAGGACACCAAAAAATGAAATGGAAGGAGATTTCCTTAACAATGACTTGTTTTTACTTATCCAACTGCCACTGTAAACCAATTAGTTTCTTGATAATATTTCCTTTAATTCACGTTTAAGTCTTTTTGCTTTTCTCAAAGCACTGGCATTGGAAGTGACTTATGACAAGTAGGTTTTACAATACAGTTCTCAAATAATAAAAAACTGGTCTTTAATTTTCCATCTAACTGAGTGCTGGGCAAGTAAACCTCTGCTAATTACTGACTAGGGTTTAAAGATCTAACCAATAGTGGGTGCAATATACAGGCACATCAATTGTTTCAATCCCAGTCTGAGGTATACTCTGGTTCATAAAGATCATTGTATGAAATACGTTCCATTACCTGGGGAAGAGACTAGGAAATACTGTAGATATTTTATATTGTTGTTTAAAAGCTGAGGAGATTTATGCTAGATCCTTTATTTCAGTGATACAGCACAGTAATCTAGGTTCAGACACTTGGTTTATTGAAAGGAAACCCTTTTTTTTTGTCTGCATTCCAGGATTTAAAAGAAAAAATAGAAGCTGGGATTAGAGCCAGACTGAGGAGAAACGATGCAGTCTGTCAGCAAGCCCTCAGGTAACAATATCATAATTTATAAATTCTACCAAGAATAGGATAGTAATTAAAGATGTAAGTTTCTCTTTTCCTGTATCTATTTTCAGCAAAACAGATTTCAGACTGCTAAACTGTTTGTGTGTGTCCCAAAGCAAAGATTTAAATCAAAACCAAAAAAAGTCTCCAAAAAATTCCAATCAAACCATACAGGAAGGTTCCATTTTTGCTTCTGTTATGACTTACTCTTCTTACTGTTTATACTGTAGTGTGCTGGTGGCACTCTGGACTTCCTGACTTGTATCACTGCATGATCCAGAATTACTTTCTTACAAAGTCAAGTTGGAGAATTTTGTGATTTCTTTTGATTTAAATGAGAAGGAGCACACTGGCTTGGTTCTTGTTGTGTTCCTTAGAGCTTGTGAATTTACCCTAATGAGTTCCATCCTAGCTGTATCTAGTGTTTGGCCCATTAATTCAAATCACTTGGGCTGAATGAGCAAAGAATGGGGCTAAACGTGGGGAACAGAAATAGTGGGCTGGTAAAACAGATCCCACTTCCCCAAATTACAGCAACCCTGATAACCTCATACTATAACTTTGTAGGATCATGTTGATTAATGTAGTGAGTTTATTGCTGTCAGATGCTGGTGTTTTAGTGGCAAACAAGTGCTACATAATTTTTGTTGGCACTTATTAGAGTATTTTCAATGCCTATCTATTTCTGCTTATTTCATTTGTAATGCCCTTGAGTTATAGACATTATTTTATACGATGTTTCTACAGTGCCCAGCACAATGGGGCTCTATTTGTGACTGGGAAGGTAGTGTGGTAGAGTAAGAGTAAAACAAATAATATTAATTATAATAAATTAATTATAGCAGTTAATGCTGTGAATCTTGTCAGTACTCGTGAGTTAAGCAGTGTCGGACTAGTCTGATAGTTAAGTGGCTGACTATCAGGGAACATTTCTCTTTAACAGATTGTACTGTGCAAGAGCCCAAGCATGGTGTTAGGACATTGTGTTGTACCAGGTTCCACCAGACATAAAATTGAGGTCTTGACGACTTACAGCCATAAACAATAAATGCCACATAAAATGAATATACTAACCACAAGGCTTGACTGCAGTTTTGACTAGGATCTGCAAAAAGACTTCTGACTGTTGGTTAGTGAATCTGATCAATATTGGCCAAATTAATCTTTGAGACTCTTTCTGCTAAATCTCCATCTGCAGTGTCCCTGGATAAGGTTCTTCTCCACCTTGCACATTACATCATTTTGCAATGTTTCCCTGTAGTGCCCCTAACCAGATCCTGTGTGTCACTGTTTTTTTACATAGTGAATGGTGGTGTCTACCTACCTACAGATCTGACAGTTAAGCTAAACAGTTCACTGTTCTTATGGCCTCCATACCTAGGAATTGGCCTTCTAGGTTTCCTCAGGGAAATACTGAACTGCAACTATCAAGGTGTTTGAAATGGATTGTGACCCAAAAATGTGTATTTTTCCAGGGGGAAGTGACGTATTTGATTTTTAATTTCCTGTTCTAGACTATAACTGTCAGTAGCAATTTCAATGACTTAATTTGCTTTGTTCTTCTTCTCTTTTACTGAATATCACATGAAGAAATAATGAGTGAGAATAGAAACTTGGATAGTCTTTCCGAACACATCTCCTTCTGGAAAATTCTTCTTTTCTTTCTCTTTCACACCAAAAGTAGAAAATCTGATTTTAAGGTCAGTTTGCTTTTCTTCTTTAGGCCTTCAAAAGCAAGTGAAAGAATTCTGATCTACCCAAATTTATATCTTGATCAAAGAACCTGAACGGAAACTAAGTAGATGAATAAGGGCTGTTTGGATTTACTATGCTTTCTTTGGTGGACTTCTCCACTTGATGACCTTAAGTGGGGCTCGTTAATCCTCAACTTGGAATACCCATTGGTGCACACAATCGCTAGGATTGCCTCTGCCCAGCACATCCTGCAAATGTCTTGTGCAGTACAAATCACTCACACAAAAACCAGGTAACTATCAAAATGCTTCTCATATTTCCTTATGCATGTGATTGTCTTTTCTGCTTTCATAGCCTTGCAGCAATATCCTTTAGGACTCCTGCTTATGCCTTCTCCTGGGTTAAAGAAGAAAATACTAGTGATTTTACTGGACAGTCTTTGCGGTTATTACTGCATTGATAGTAAAAAAAAGATCTCTGAAAATTGATATTCTCCTAGATCCACTTGTTTTGCTGTTCTCACTTAGCCCAGTGGCTTAACCTGCATATAATTTGAAATATTTGAATTTACGAAAAAAGAGGAATGAGTAGGAATGTGTGTTGGTTAATTAAATAAAATCCTAAACAAATAATGTCACAGGTTGTAATTATTTAAAGCTCAGAAACATTTCTGGGAAGGCAATGAAATAAAAAATAATAGGTGAATTCATGAGGGCTGCCATCACCATGAATACCACCATGACCTCATCGACCTTCTTCCCAAACAGTGCTACTTACTTATTTCGGCATTCAGTTCACAGTTGCTCTCCTGGCCTGTAATGGGAGTGAATGACTTTGGGGTATAAGCAGGGCATGATTATAATACCATAATGAACTACCTCCTGCATGTGTATCCCTTACCTTGTACTAGAGGGAATTAGAATGACCTCAGCTGTGTGTCATAGGCTGTTAGCAGTGAGCACAGGTACGTGAGGATGAGTTCAGTCTTAACATGGGAATGTGTACTGAACAGGGGGCTGGATCCATAAAGGACCTAGGTCATGCAACATGCAATTTTTAGGTGCCTAACAGCTTAGTGAAATTCTCAGTCCCCAGTGTTGCAGGCAACAAACGAAATGCAAGGAGTGTGGAACCTAGAGACAAACCCTTGAAAGCCAGGAGGCTTTAGGCATCTTACAAAGTGCATGCCAGACAAGAAGAGACTGATTTCTTCTCTCAGGGACCAGGGGTCTCTTGGGATTTCTAATCACAGGGGAGCTGGGCACCTAGCTCTGGGTCAGGCTCTCCTTGTGAGATGTTGTGTATAGAAATAAATACACCTTCAACCTAAGTCCTTGGCAGTTTTGAAATCTTTATTTTTTTGATCTGGAGCAGAGAATGAAGTTTTTTGGTGGTTTGTTTTTTGGTGTTTTTTTCTTTGGTCTTTTTTTTTGTTTGTTTGTTTGTTTTGTGTGTTTGTTTTGTTTTGTTTTGTTTTTAATTTTGGTCTTTTTTTTTTCCTCATCCAAGAAGATTGCTCAAATCACTTGGTTATCTGACATGCTGGATGAAGCTTTCAATTGCTCCTAGCAAAGAAGTTAAGCACTGTATATATAATTAAAGACTCAGATTTTAGCAGCAGATGAGTGAGATATTGAGGATCATTGTAAGGTTTAAAAATTGGATTGATTTGTCCGAAATCTTTCTGAAGACCCAACCATGAGAATGCACAATATTTGGAGCCTGTATCTAGTAATATTTAAATTTGGTAATAGCTGTAACAGTGAAGCTTTCTGAGTTGTGCAGTGTAGCAATGAAATCTTAGATGGCCACTGTCATGATACTGTAGATGTCAGTAATTTAAAATTATAACTGAGTAAAATGAGGCACAGTAAAATTTTGACTTGCACAAAATCACAAGAAAATTTCAGAAAACCATATATATACATAAGTCCCTTTTTATTTGCATCTCTCGTTTTTCATTTATATTAATCCACTTTCTTTGCTATGTGCATGTCTGCAGAAAGAAAAAATACCTCTCGATACAGTTATTATTGGTGTCACAAAAATTTGCAAGAGATTCTTTCTTCAAAGTTCAGATCCTCATGGAAATAAAATCAAATAATTTTGTATTTTAAATGGCAGTTAATTAGCTCATGAAAACAGGACTGTTTGCAAGATACCCAGTCCTGTCTAGTTTCTTGCTCTCAGGCACACACCCATTCCTGGAAATGTGTTCTCTCATGTTAGGGGCTCTGGTCTAACCATCCCAATATATAAGGTTATGAAAGGATTTGCTTAAGGCATTTTTATTTTTATCCAGGCAAGCAGTCAGGAGAAGAAGAGGGAGGCAGTAAGGGGGAACAAAATTATGTTGGATTTAACATAGATGAGAAATGTGAAAATGTGTAAGTCTCAAATTCTTGTGTTTTGGGAGACAGTACTACTTCAGTTTAAGAATGAATGAAAGAGAAAGAGACAAGTGATGTGCAGTTTCTTGTTCAGAAAGAAGTACAAGAAGAAAGGTTTGGACAAGGGATTTGACAAATAAATTTCAGAATAATCTAATGACAGTGGACTGGGCAGACTATAAAGCAAATTGGCATGTTCCTATCTTCTCTAACAAGGGGAGAAAAACAGAGTGAAGATAAGATGAAACAAATGTATCTGTTGAAGGAAGGCTTCTGCCCAAAACATTAGGTCAACAAATTTGAATCTGAATCTCAAAAAGTCAATGTAAAGGAGAATAACACAAGGTCAAGGCATTTTTTTCAGCTTTCATTTCAGCTCTCTGGTCAGGCAGTGTGATATGTTAAAACCTTTATTTTCAATCAGTGTTAAGTGAATGTGCAGTAGAAATGCAACAAAATGATGATATTAAAGCAAAAAAAATCCCTTGAGAGCATGCCTCTGTACCTCCTCATCCCTCCAGCACATTTAGAACTTCTTCTGGCCAACAAAGCCAATCTATAGCTATTATATCTCTTTGTCTCTTTTCATATCTCCTAATAGAAGCACTGTTGTAGCTGCTGGCTAGAAAATTAACCAAGTGAACTCTCTCTGTCTGTCTCTCTCTCTTCTCATCACATTACTGGAAAAATTTAACAGTCTCTCCCTCTCTCCTTTTTACTTTGCAGGCTGGTAGCACACTGGAGGGGCTTAGACAGGAACAGTTTAACTCTCATATATTTCATTCTTCATTACAGTTGGTGGACCCATCCTTATTCTCAGCCTTTGGGGGGAATGATGGGTAGGCTGCATAGTTACTTCCAGATGGTAATTCAGGAATCTGGTTCATTAAGAGAAAAGCAAAACATAAAGCAGTAAAACTGAAAGAAAGCAGTGGACGGTGGGAATTTTTCTGAGGAGTGTTTTTGGGGGAAGGTTAAGCTAAAGTGTTCCCATTCAGGTTTATGGGAACGTGCACAATCATTCTAGTTAGAATGGATGCAGCTGAGAGTCCTGCATCCTGTTTACTTCTTTCTTGTAAAACTTGAACATCTTTGTGTTTCAGATCACTGTCCATTCTGTTGGAATCAAAAAGATGTAAAAAGTATCATAGAATCATATGACGGCTTGAGTTTGAAGGGACCTCAAAGGTCATTTAGTTCCAACATCCCTGCCATGGGCAGGACACCTTGCACTAGATTAGGTTTCTCAAAGCCCCATCCACCCTGATATTGAACACTCCCAGGGATGGGGCATCCACAACATTTCTGGGCAACCTGTTCCAGTGTCACACCATCCTCACAGTAAAAAATTTCTTCCTTACGTCTAATCTAAACCTATTCTCTTTCAGTTTGACGCCATTTCCCCTTGTCCTGTCACTATATGTTCTTGTAAATAGTTTCTCTCCATCATTCTCGTAGGCTCTCTTCAGGTGCTGGAAGGCCATAATTTGGTCACCTCAAAGCTTTCTCTTTTCCAGACTGATCAATTCCAATTCTCTCAGCCTTTCTTCACAGGAGACATGCTCCATCCCCCTAATCATCTTGGTGTCTCCCCTCTGGACTTGCTCTGG
The DNA here is from genome assembly GCA_013398175.1 of Climacteris rufus. NCBI lineage: Eukaryota > Metazoa > Chordata > Aves > Passeriformes > Climacteridae > Climacteris > Climacteris rufus. The sequence goes on along the minus strand of VZRZ01003486.1, from coordinate 129,622 downwards.
ACTATGTCCTTCCTGTGTGGGGAACCAAGGCGGGGTCTCACAAGAGCAGAGTAGCGGGGCAGAATCCTCTCCCTCTCCAAGCTGGCCATGCTGCTTTGGATACAGCCCAGGACACATTTGGCTTTCTGGGCTCCAAGAACATTTTGCCACCTCATGTTCAGCCTCTCATCTGCCAGCACCCCTAAGTCCTTGTTGACAAGGGGCTGCTCTCCATCTGTTCACCCCCCCAGCCTGTGTTGATACCAGGGCTTGCCCTGACCCAAATGCAGCACCTCAAACTTGGCTTTTTTAAACCTCATGAGATTAACATGGGCCCATGGGCTCGAGTTGTCCAGGTCCCTCTGCATGGCATCCCTTCTTTCAGATGTGTCAATCACACCACTCAGCTTGGTGTCATCTGCAAATCTGCTGAGGCTACACTTGATTCCTCTGTCTTTGTCATTAATAGAGATATTAAATACTGGTCCCAGTGCAGACCTCTGAGGGACACCACTTGTCACTGATGTCCACTGGGACTCTGAGCCATTGAGCATGAGCCTTTGGATGTGACTGTCCAGCCAATTCCTTCTCCATCTAACAGCACACTCATCAAATCCATTTCTCTCCAATTCAGAGAGAAGGATGTTGTGGGGGACTGTGACAAAGGCTTTACAGAAGTCCAGATAAATTACATCCATAACCCTTTCTTTGTCCACTGATGCAGTCAATCATAGAAGGCCATAGGTTGGTTAGGAAGGACTTGGTCTTGGTGAAGCTGTGCTGGCTATCACAAATCACCTCTCCTGTCCTCTCTGTGCCTTAGCAGAGCTTCTAGGAGGATCTGTTCCGTGATCCTCCCAGACACAGAGGTGAGGCTGACAGGTCAGTAGTTCCCAGGGTCCCCCTGTCTACCCTTTCTGAAGTTGGATGCAATTTAATGTTTTTTTCAGTCTCCTGGAACTTTACCTGACTGCCATGACTTTTCAATTATCATGTAGAGTGGCTTGGCAACTACATCAGCTAATTCTCTCAGGACTCTGGGATGCATCTCATTGGGTCCCACAGACATGTACATTCCTTGGGTGGTTATGAGCCACTTACAGTGGGAGGCACTTAGCTCCCCAGTCCCCATCCTGCTGTCCATCTACTTGAGAGGTGTGGGAAAAGAGATTGTCATTGAAGACTGAGGTGAAAAAGTTGTTGAGTAACTCAGCCTTCTGAGGTACTGAATCTGTTGTTACCAGTTTTCCAAAATTATTTATTGAGGTGTACTCCCTCTTGACCTTCATTTTCTGGTTAACATAACATACATGTAGAAGCCCTTGTTATTCTTCATGTGTTTTTCTGATGTTGTCAGATTTAATTTTTTTTTTTTTTTTTTTAATAAGTAGGAAGCATCCTTCATCTTATTTGGAGAGCAACTATAGACAAAAAAACTATAAACCACTTCACCTGTGAAGATATTCAGTGGAAATATTTCTGTAGAAAAGTGCTTGGTGGAAGTATGAGCCTACAGAGCTATTTTTTTGTCTCTTCTTAGGTGGTTTATCTACCCAAAAATTTTGTCTAGAAAGAACAGTGAGGTAGGTTGAGGAAGTAGGTTGATTTTGTAGAGATTGACTTAGCAAGGAAAAAGCATATTTTGGGGAATGAGATGGTCATATAACAGCAAAAATGTGTAATCTTTTAATAGCAGGAAGAAAACTTGAAAAGTTCTATAGGCTTCAGAAATTAAGCCAAGAATTACATTCAT
>VZRZ01003486.1:92942-127820 GCA_013398175.1 Climacteris rufus | reverse complement strand
TTTTATTATTATATATATATATATATATATATATATATATATATATATTTAATATTTATTGTCGACACATACCAACATTTGTAACCTTAGATGTGTACATACATACCAGGTCACAGAGGGGACACCTGTACTCCTGAAGATGTGAGAAGGGAAGAGCATTTTGGTGAAATTGCTTGTCTTATTCTACAATTGCTACATACATTTGGGCAAATTAGTCCTCAAGCAATTAAGTAAACAAGCATCTTGTTCCACCTGAGAGGTTCACAGTCCTGTTTCATCTGGTCCACTGATTTTCAGTAGTTTCACACAGGTTGATTTGAGGAAAAGTAGCTGTCCTGGCAGTTTCTGCAAACCAACAGCTGACACTTGCTGAACACTGAACCCTTGCTGGAACATTCATGGCTCAGGAACGTAGCCACCCACTCATTTTAAAGGTGAGGACTTCCACTGTTTGTGACTGGCCAAAGGTGCCCATACACTCTAGGGATACCCTGAAATGGTTTCTGTTCCAAAGGATTAAGGAAAAACATGGAAACAGGTAGTTTATCAAGAACATTTTCATTCCTTAATGAAGGGGAACAAAAATCTGATGGACAATCTTTTTTTGAAGTTGCAGTTTTATTAGAAGTGCTCATACACTGGTCTCAGAACATTTATGTCCGAATTGCAGTGTTGTTTTTTTTGTTTTATTTTTTCAATTTCCTGTATATTAAAGGCAAAGTTCCCCTCAGGCCCTCTTGGCCTGAGGAATGTTGTATCGCACAGTGACAAGAGAATGGTTGAAAATAAGCAAGTTGAAGTGTTGAAAGGCATGAAGAACTCTGGCATTATTCTTTGCTGATTCCTTTCACTGCCTCGATATCTGAGGTTGGCCCAATTTACTCAACTAAAAGGTGGGACTGATAATAGCACTGAGAATGAGCTGTTGAGAGAATTATTTGATTAATGTTACCGAAATACTTCAAAATTCTTAGCTAGATAATATTCTAAAAGTATCACATTTCCCTCAATAAAAATTCCTTGCTAGCTGGGAGAACCCATTTGTGATTCAGCATTTACAGTGTTGCACAGTGTAGAAGGTATATAACAAGAAAAAAGAGGAAAAATCTTTTAAAATAACATATTTATTTTTTTTAAAGAATACTTTAGGCTTGTGACTGTGTAGATCTGCTACACCACTGAGGAATCATTACAATGACTGCAATGCTTTAAAGCAAGGGGCAAGCTCAGCATTTAGACTCTTAAATAAGAATACTGAAAATAATATTTTTTCCTTCTATGCTCTAGAAACAGTACTTTATCTTCCTAATATAAAACAAACTATTTTCCTTCTCTCCCTTTATCTTCTGTTAAAAATTACAGTCGAGCTCAATAGACAGAGCTGAATTTTCCAGTAACAAAAGGAAACAGATGAGGTGATAATTGCTCTTGGATTTTAAACTCTGTTTTGAAGGAACCCTCACTCAGTATCATGGCCTGAAAGGGTCACAATGAATTGAGAATATAGGTAAAAGTTAGGAAGTGTTCTAAAATGCAGGCCAGAGAGCTTTGTGTCCAAAGATAAAGCATCACTTATGAAAATCAATGTAATTATTGTCTTAATTTTAATTGGTGTTAGGAAGAGAGCAGGGATTTGAGGAATGGTGGCTTAACGTGTGCTTTGATCTCTGCTGTAACCTTCAGCCCTAGATTTTACCTAACTGGTTTGACTCTTATCCTTCAAGTCTCACTCATTTGCTTGATTGCTGTCTTTCACCCTTTCCTGGTCTTTCTGTTTGGCCTAGTTTTTCTGCTCTCAAGGTCATTTGGTGTAATCCCTCTTTCCATGATTTCAAAAGGGCAGAAGCATCCACCCCGTCACCCACAATAACCTGGCAGCTGGTATTGGTACTTCAGAGACAAACATGTAACTACCATATGAAATAACTTCCTAAGGGCCAAATTCTACTTGCATTAGTAATGCAAACAGTGCCATTAACTTCACTCTGAATTGATGCTGTTAATTAACATGGTGTTATTTTTCTGTTATTAGTGGTTCTTTTCAAAATTCATCAAAAAATCAGAACAAAAAAACAATGTAATAATATTTAACACGTTCTACAAATTACTTTAATTATGGAGTAACATTAAAAGGTGTCTAAAAATACATTAAATATTTTCCTCATGTTATTCACACAGGTTTGTAATGCTGTGGTTGACAGAGCGTGGTTAGACTATTGCAATGGAAGGAAAAAGGTTCATGAGACTGTCATATTCTTAAATTTTTATCTGCAATATCTGAGCTCTAGAAAACAAAAACAACACAAAACAACACCTCCTAAACCCCAAACCACAAAGATATATTTAACTGACTTTTTACAATGCTGACAAGGCATATAATTCCGGTTTCTGCCATGTGTTAACACTTTTTTCCCTTTTTATTATTTTTTTTTCTGGCCAGCTTAAAATCTGACAAGGATTAGAACTTCTTTTTTTTTTTTTTTTGAGATGAAGGATGTGTACTTATTCTTATCAGAAGAATCTGGTGACAATATATATATATACCTGTCCATAAAAACTCACTTTAGCTACAAGGATCCCAAAGATATTTGAAAAACCTAAGGAACATTAGACTTGATTCTGTGATCACATAATTCATTTTATTCGTATATGACATAGAAAACATTGAAATGTTCATGTAGAAGTGTAGTGATTTGCCTAAATTCCTGGGATAGAAAAACAGCAAAACACATCTCACTTAGTAAGGTACATCCATTGGCTATTTTACTTCCTTTTACTAATGTCTGCTGTATTTTGAATACATCAATCTTATTATGATCTCCAGCTAAAAATAAATAAATAAATAAATAAATAAATAAATAAATAAATAATTTAAGAAACCCCCAAACAATAACAACAACAACAAAAAACCCCAAAAAAAGCAAAAACCCCAAGCACTTCAAACAAGTAAAGATGACATTCAGCTATCCATCAGGAACACCTAAGCGGTGTTAGCATCTGATGTCAAGTGCATATACATGTTTCTGTGTCTCAGTATTGTACCTCAACCACAAACAAAAGTCACAAATTAAATGTGAGAGAATAGAATAAGATANTTCTTATTATTTGCTATTTTTAGTTTCTCTTGTAGTATCCACTTTTTTTTTTTTTTTTTTTCCCTTTTCTTAGAGATGATCAAGAAAAGCTAACCCCATTGAGAGGAAAACATACAGTATTGTTCTTAAAATAACACTTGGAAACAAATATCACAAATCCAATAAGCCTGAGAATTAAAGTCAATGCAGTATAAATAACAAAGGCCATCAAAAGATAAAAGTTATGCAGAGAAGAAAAGCCCTAAAACAAGATAATGTTTTTATTCCTCTCTCTCAAACTATATAAAAATCTACCAAATTGGAAGGTCTCATAAGATCAAGCAACCTCTTCCTGCTATGTACAAGAATGTTTTCAGCATTTCATAATTTCCTCCTTGGATACTATATAAAAATTATTTTGTTTGATGCCCCCTAAATCTATTGTTGATGTTGGTCTAATTAGGAGCTTCTGCAAATAGACCAGAACCATAAACTCTGAAGAGAAAGTTTAGGAAATCAATTGCAGAAACATAGAAAAGCTTTATTGGGACCCTTTTGACTCCTGAACAGGCCACTGCTTAGGCAGGATAGGCAGTGTAACAACAGAATGAGATTCATTGATGAACTTCTATGGTGCTGAGCTCAGAGTAGATTTTCAGAGAAATCTCAGGAGCAGAGCTGCATGACCACTGTGCTTTCTGTTTCTATATTTAATGTAACCTGTAGTTCAGGCCCATCTCTGTGACAGATTTTTCTGATATCAGAAGATCATATATGATTTAAGATATTTTATATCTAATATATATTTTTATATATTTTATATGTACAATATGCTGAAGGATGGGTTTCAGCTCTTGATAGAAGGTCCTACTTGTGGTCTTTTGTATTTGAGGATTTTGGGATGAACATGATGCAGAATAGAAAATCATGAAATTGTAGGGAGAATACCTGTCTGCCTGGCTTAAAATTTCCTCTCTAAGACTTGGATTCTGATCTGGGAAGAGAACCAGGACAGTCTGTGGGGCTAGGTGCACTAGATTTTTAAAAGCCATTCCACTCACAACAAACTCACAGATGCCAATGTTGCAGAACAATGGATACAAGTCTATTTTCACCATTTAAGTTTTGCTCTTAATTCTGTTTGAATATAAGATTTCAAATAAAGACTTGAAAAATTTTACCTGAAAGAGGAAGAAGCAAAAAGCTGTGAGAAAAAGAAACCAGATTTCCACTAGAGACTGTTTAACAACCTGAACTAGAGCTGTCAGCACCATGAACCTCCTGTTATAAGATCACGCAGCTCTCTTGTCATATCCCAGAGTATTTGCATGCTCTGCTCTCTGCCACATCTAGAATACTTATTCTTAATCTGGTTTTATTTCAATTCTGTTCCATAAGAACCACATTTTCTTTTAGCAAAGCAGAAGATATTTGTTAGAACATTTTATAATTCTTTATTTAAAATGGCAAGATATTCAATTCCTTCTTGGATATTAAACATTATCCTCATGGTTACAGATGAGAGAGGCATATGTCTCAAATTCAAGATTAATCCTTTCCTCAGGTGATATATATAAAGGGAAATTTCCAAGCTTAAGTGTACATCCTATGCAGTTTTAGCTGATTACAGTCTTATGAATGCAATTTTAAGAGGTGCTTAATTCCCACTGAAACCATCAAAAATTTCCTTCTACTGTGCACACCTCACAGTTACAGAGACTGTTTTTCAAATGGACCTTTATTTTCAGCAAAAAAAAGAAGCTGCAGTTATCCTGTAGCAACTCTATGGGAACACTCCAGATTTATACATTTCCTTCCTTCTTTACCTCATGAGCCCAGGTAAATGTTGAGGGCTGTTCAATAAATTATCAAGCAGAGATTAGAGCACCTAGAAAGCAACAATGAGAGACTTGGCTAATGGTGCTGGTTCACTAAACCACCACAACAGCTAAAACATAGTTATTTTCAGTCTCTACCCTCTCAGCTCCATTTCCCCTCACAGGTAGGCCAGGCAGTAGTCTATTTTAGGCATTACAAAATCATTTCCAAGGTGGGTGGGACTTGTGGAAAATTACACCTTATTCAGAGGGGACAGACACAGTCTGGCAACATCCTCTCAATTCTAGAGGAGGTAGGTGTCTAAGTCCTCAAAAAAGAATATATTTGGGCAGGTTAGGATTTTGTCTACCTCCATATGCTCACTAAAACCAGCCAGAGAAAGTGCTGAAGGGATTTCCAGCTACATCTTTATCATGGGTTAATAAAGTGCCGAAGGCAAGTGTAATCAACCTCATGATTCAAAAGAGAAATGACTCAGATGAAACAGACTGCAAAGGGGATTTTTTTCTTGGAGGACTCCCACACAAGACCCTATGGTTCTCCCATACTCCACCATGAAGAGAATAGTGCTCTCAACAGCTAGAATATCTCCCACAAAAAANNNNAAAAAAAAAAAAAAAAAAAAAAAATTAAAAAAAAAAAAATTGTGTTATTTCCTGTTTTCTTCAAGCCCCAATTCTGTGAGTGCTTATATGAAGCTGCAACCTGTTTCTAGCTGGAATGGCAGCACAGATGATTATTTTGGGTAAGACTGCAATAGCAGAAACTCTCATGGTGCTGTCTCCCCCACAAGTAATTTTCTTTTTTCCATTCAAGCATCCTTTCCTCCTCACTCCAATATTTCCTCCAGCCCTTCTATTTCCCAGGATGATGTCTGCCTTGGGATCTGTGTATAAAGTTCCTGAACTGTACTTAAAGTCATGACATTATAATGTAAGAACTTTGACATTCACAGAATTCATTTACATTTACAAGCATCATCCAGAGAATCCCACAAAGCCCAGTGAGCTGCCTTGTAGAAGTGTTTATCAGTCTAGCCTGTTTTACAGGTGAGGAAACTGGGACAGAAGTTTTCCTAAGCCTGACAGAATGTTTTGTCCAAGGCCAACTAGTGAACCAGAGGTGGAAAGCAGAAGATAAGCCAGGAGTTACTGACTCTAGCCGTGTTGTCACTGCACAAGTCAACTCTGCAGCAAAATGAATAAGCTCTTTGGGTATAGAATTTAAATGTCTCAAAATCTAATAACAATTTCAACAACTCTGTTCTCTAGTGCTTTCAAGAGGCAGAGATTTCTGATGTTTTCCAGCCTTCAGTAAATGAAAACATCTCAGGACTCCCATTTACCTGTACAGTGACATTTTTTCCCCTCCTTTCCAGCAGGTGGAAGTGGTAACAGAGCCAAGAAAGAGCTATTCCTTGTTGAAGTAATTGGGGGCAGCAGGTACAAGAGCCCAGGAGTGTTCAAACGTTAACAAGAATGTATCAGGAATACATACAACATATAACAATTCACAGAAATGCAAGGATATTGAGTTCTTGTGAGTATTGTAATATATTATGAGTAACTTAATGACCTAAATCAAACTATTCTTTCTCTGCATTTACTAGTTCTGGTGCATCATCTTCTTCCAGATTCCAAGAATACACAGTCTTGCAATTGAAATTTGTGAATGGTATGTGCCACAGGCCCTGGGTGACTAGAATTTCAGTTCCTGTGTAACTTCTCTTTTCAGTAATGATATATTGAAGAGACAGTACACAGAACCAGTGTAGGATGTCTAGTTTCTATTGTAGCTTTGAGGACACTCAGTTGCAAAGTCAGCAGTACCAGAATGTAATGTTTCTCAGGTTGTTCAGGGCTTGAAAGTTGGGGACTTCCACTGGGATCAGTTTTCCTTGCACGATCTCTGCCATGAAATGGTAGATTCACAGCAATGTGTAGCTTTACTCTTTACTCAATGATTTTATTCATCATTGGTCTAGAAGACAATTTTTGTTATATGATAGTTACATAATTTTTTTTTGTGGTGCATAAAGAAAAAAAATTATGTTCTACTTTGAACTTCAGTGGAAGTTTATTGTGTTGTCTAGAGAAAGCTTTGCATAGTTTCATTTCCTGTAAAATGGAGAAGCATAGTAGTACAAATATACTTCAAAGGAAAAACATTAAATGTAATTAACTGGTTACAAATCATGAATCCTAAATGATATTTCCTTCCAGAATATAGCAATAATATTGTTATTTAGCAAGGATTTAAAGAAAACTTCAAATCCTTTTACCTTCTGTGCCTTTTAACAAGCATATCCTTGTCCCTGTCATCACCACCTCACACTTCCTTTTCTCCTCTTCCAGTTTGCAGTGTTTTATATATCCTAAAACCCATATGCTGGCATTAAAGACCTGAAAAACACAAACCTGATCTTTCTGACGTGGAAGGTTCTAAGTGAAATAAAAGCTTTAGAAAGAGGAGAAAAATTAATAAATGGAGGAAATGGCCAAGAACAGCTCATCTGAATTACCGCAGAGGACAGTGATGCTGGCTTTGGGGTGGTTGTTTTACTGTTGGCCCTGTGTAGAGTGACACAGCCTCAGCTGAGTCATGGGACATCACAATTTTCCTGCTATACGTATTTCTCACAAAGTGGGCCAAAGCAGTCAGCCCTAATGCCTCTGGCAACCCTCAACTCCTGCTGACCGCCAGGAAGGCACTAAGCAGATAAGAAAGCTGACAGATGCAGAGGATACATGATCCACATTAGAAGCACTGGTCCGTACCTTACCTCATGTTTCTCTTCCTCTGCCCTCTCTGAAACAAAGTCCCACTTACATCCTTGAGGGAGAATTTCATCCTGAGTATTAATGCTTGTAATAATGAGAGTAGAGGAATGCATATCCCACTTTCCAAAAGCCCACATTTGGTTCAGCTTCAGTGAACTATGTGTACCTCACTCAGCTTTCCTCTCAGCACAATAGCACTGCGCATGTAAACAACCCATCGGGCTGAGCAGTGGCTACCAGACCCAATGGAGTCCTGCACATGGCCCTATAACAAAAGACATCTCATGGCCACTGCTGCTGCCAAAAAGTAAGAAGAGGAAAATCACAGGAAGAAACAAAAGTAGGAAAATCACAGGAAGAGAAAATATAACAGCCAGATCTGATTTTCTAATGATTTATGAGGTAATATTAAAATTTGGAAATACACCATTGGCTCATAGCAGGCTGAAGAAAATTCAATAGGACTATATTCTTTTGAAATTTAAAATCTGTCAAAAAGTTAAAAGTTTTTTGAAATTGGCAGGTTTTGCAAAGATTTAATTTAGGGTAAAAAACAAGAAACACTTCTGATGATGCCAAAACATCCCATTCCTACACTTTTGAAATGAAACCCTTGGGCTTGTCACTTGAAAAAACTCCAGGTTTTTAAAATACAGATAATAAATGTATCAACATTAAAAATTAATCAAACACTATATTTTGAATGCCCTGAAATTATTACTTTCTAATTATTTCATTTCATGGAGAGTTTGACAACAACTTAATTTTTCCTCAAAGTCAGAATTAGTTTTTAATTCTTAAACTCCTTTGTGAGCTAGAATGTCTTTTTTCTATATAGTCTTAATATTTTGAGAGGGAAAATATTGTCAAAATCTAATGAATAGGAGAACAGGGCAATTGTGCCTCTGAAGTTTAATTGGTGTAGAACCATTCAAGTAGGGATTTCAGACCCTCTGTAACTTGTTTTCCAGGATAATGAGATGCACAGTAGGGAACTTAGATTTATCTGAATGAAAAATTTTATGGATCTGGTTACATTTTATGGTAAACTCAGACTGAGTTTTGGATTTCTCATGAAAACTTATTGGAAGTTTATGTGAAAACAAGTTTTGCATTACATACTATGTCCATCCCAATGCTTTAGCTTCTAGCTTCAGAGGTGAAAACTTGTTTCCATTGGGCAGAATTTAAATAGGTCTGAATGAGTTCATATCCCTGTTTTTCCACTTGTCCCTTTGTCTTCCTCTAGGTCTCTTTTCTGGTAGTGCTGTCTGATACTGGTCTGTTTCCCATTCCTGAGTGACAAAAACTTCTCCTCCTCCTACCTGCAGTCATTTGGAACAGACACCCATTTCTCTGCCTACCTGACTACCCGTGTTTTCCCACATGTAAATAAAAATAAAAACCAAAATAAAATTTAAAAGCTTTGTCTTTTGACTTTCTGAATTTTACTTCCATCTTATTATTATTTTTATATTCTTCAGTAAATGTGTTATTTAACACAGTAAAGCCCTTTGCAACAGTGTTATATGATGGACATTATAAAAATGGATTTACATTGTGTTGTGAATTATGATACTTAAATTACTCATATGCCTACATTCTTCCTCTCAATCTCTATTCTCTATAAGCACAGAATGGAGCATACTTAAGGAAAACAAGATTCATTTCCATAAAAACCTCTAAGTTAATGCATTGTTATGTTTGTTACTGTGGTTTCCATGAGAGGAGAGGCAAATGGATAACAATGTGGGCACTTCTAAAGCAAAGCATTTCCAAAGCAATACTCAGATCATTGGCTGTTTTCTGCACTAGCTCTTCCTTCTTCCTCTTCCTCTTTCCACTCAATTCATGACAGAATGTGAGCCCCTCTGCAGAAGGAAAAATTAATGTTTCCACATGGGGGAATTTTACTGATTTCAGAGTGTGATTAGATATGGCTACACTCTGTATCGAACCTGCCTTGAAGCCCAGGGGAAGGCTAGAGCTACCAGCCACCTGCACGGTGTGAGACAATAGCGAGCACTGATACTGCTTACCACAGGGACAGCAGCGAGAGCCAACAGTGGGCACTGGGGTGCACAATACAGCAAGAACCACGTCTTTCAGGCGACAACATGGGTGTGCAAAGCCAAGTGCACTGTCCAGTTGCACAACATGACAATCCTCTACCTGGCCACACCTCCAAAGCCATTCATAGAGCCATGTAAACTGGAGTGAGAGTTGTGTATGGGACTACGCTTTTCTACCTCCTCTCCTCCAGAACAAAGAAAGGTGAAGCAAAAAAATGGCAGTGGCTTTGACTGTCCCTTCATCAACTTGTACAAAGTGGAAGTAACCCTAAACCTGGGCTACCTTAGTGCAGCTGTGTGTGTGAACAGAGAAGGAAGTTGTATATGCAGTACTCTTTACACCAATGTGTTACACCTGTGCTTAGGTCCTCCAGAAACCAGACAACTATTACGAAGCAGACATAACTTCTGACACTAAAAGTCTACCAGCCAAAAATCTGTGTCTTTTAATAACTTGAAAATTAAGAGACTTCTTTTTTAAAAGCATCATCAACGTGTTACCTAAATCAGTCTCCAAGATCTTGTCACTAGCTAGACTAATAATCCAATACTCTTTCAACAGTCTTCACAATAATCGACATATTTTGAGCTTTCTCAGGTTGGGCAACTTATCAAAGAGAACTATGTGGCTCCATGCAGAGCTGCAAGTGATTCTTAGCTGCTTACTCTATAATACCTCATGCAGGGACTTGTGCTACATTCCCATGGATTATGGGCCTCATCAGAATCTTTGAAATGAAGTAGGTATCCAATATATACAGGGATCTCACAGGCAGCTAAAACTTTATTGACACTGGGGAAATGCACACATTTATTTACTAAATAAGAAAATGTCTTATACGCATGCGTAAAGACACATGAACACACACATGCCATCAGAGTACATGGGGTTAAGGAAATCTGTGACATTATCACCTGAGATAGAAGAGATGAGGGAAAGAGAGCTCTATGCACCACACTAATTTTACCCCTGTTTTTCATTACGTGTATAACCTTAGAACTGTTCTTGTTAGCATTTAGAAAAAGGGAAAAATCTAGCCTCCTGCAGGGGAGCTATTATTGCTAGAATGTACTAGCATTATCTTGCTTATGGGGGGGCATATTGTTTATGCAGTCTATTTATCAGTGTAGGAATATATCTACCAATATAGCAATATCTCTGCAGTAATGGCATACAAGAATAAAAGAGTTTTCATGAACACAGAGTTCCTGCCTGTAGCATGTACATCTGAGATACTAAAGGATTATTTACCTATCATTAAGATATGAATTTTTTTATCTAGTCCAGTTTTTCTTGCAGCAGAAATCATATTAAACTCTCTAGCTATTATATCTAACATCCATTGGGCACCTTTTCATTCTGGGTAACCCAATATAAATGAAGAAAATAAATCCACAGTAATTTGTTGAGGCACCTTGCCCCCCTCCCCCCTTCTCCTTTTCCTGAATTAAATTCACATAATAAAATCCAAGGGTTGCATTTCACTCACATCTGCTTCAATTAACGTGCATGACTTTGTATGAAATTTTTAATGGAATGAAAAGCTAAAACACAATATTTTTAAACCATTGTGTGAGGTAAAAATGCTGCATACAACACAGTATTCTTATATGCCACACAACAGTCAGATGGGCTTTAAAATTCAGTGTGAGCCTTCCCAGTGTTCTATTTCTCTCATATTTTCCCATTATAGGATGTCTTTTAAGATATTTTAGTGATCTTAATTTAATGAAATATTGTTCTATAATGCTGCTTTAGGAAGTGTTTTCTTGTCTGAAACAACCAGGACTAAGAATAAAAACAGTATTAATAATAGTAGCCGTATAATGGCTGAAAACTGCAGTCAGTCAAGAGATTTTAAGGCAGCATTTTTTTTTCTCTTGGATAACAGACTTCTGTTGAATGTCTTATCTATTTTTTTTATTATTTTTTTCTTTAGCATTGCTTTATGTTTAAAATTTTCTATTTCTGCTGAAAGACAAAGGGTAGGTTGGAAACTGAGAACAGAACCTCATAAGAAAATTGCAAACAATGAAAAAAGTTGGTTTACTAATATTTTTCACTAGGGAGAAAAATATTTTCTGACAATATCATATGAGGGGTAGGTGTAAAATTTGACTGCATTAATCCATTAACTTTATGTGTAAATCAGCTCATTTATATAACCATTTTGGTACCCCATTTTAGTGTATCCCCTACCTATCTGAGGTGGGTCAAAAAGACCGTAACACAGAGACACCTGATTACATATTATATTCTGCCACCCTTCTGAAATTTCTGGTGCTTGGCATCTCAAGGCAGCATTGGGAGAGCAGAGGAAGAATGAAATTACCCCATCTCGCTGCACACAAGATATTTGGAGGTAGAAAACAATACCAATTGTCTCTTCTTGTGTCTCACCTTAGGCTGTCTGAAAAATTTTCCTTAGCCATAGAAAGGAATCATTGACTATACTTTTACGCCACTGGAGCAAGAAGATGTTGCAATTATAGTCAGAGGCATCTGTTCCTTCATGTGAATAACATGGAAGTAGGTATCTTGCTTTGTCCATTAATTAATCTGCTAGGTCCTGAGTTTTTCCAGCTCCGTATCTCACGTGCTGGTTTCAACTCACCTGAAGTACTTCAAAATGGTATAACTTTGCATAGAATTTTGGTTGTGTCCTGCTGGGTACTTCCCTGTTTAATTCAGTCATATAAGGGTTTCAGCCCAGGTCTTTCTCAGACTGCTCTTTTGAATCCTCCTGGAGGAACCATGCAGATGACCAGGGTGTTACAGGGAAGACACATGGACCAAGCATCTCCTGAGAGACAGAGAACCAGCTCTGCACAGGTCACAAGACAAAAAGGGGACCAGACAACACAGGGTTGAAACTCAGTGGTACCCAGGGGCTCAAATGAGTTTTTCCTTCAATTACTGGAGAGATCTATTTGTTCTTTATTGACCTTTCTTCATCCTAATCCCTTTTTCTTTTGTAATATATTTAACAGAATGAAGTGCTCCTAATAAGACTGAATTGAGAAAATTAAAGACTCCACTGACTTATTTAAGGGCATGTGTTAATCTAAAGGTTATCTTACCCCAAACCTCTCCTGCAATACAGTCATATCTCTTATAGTAACTAAACACCACTGAAATACTACGGTCAAGTCTTGTGTTCTGCTTTTATAGATGCATAATACACATACAATGATACTATGTTTATTCATTCTGTTTATTGGTTCGAACATGATTTTTAATGTGTAACATAAAAAGAAGCTTTCAAGTTTAATTGGACTGTCAACCCCATCATGCTCATCTTTATCTCTGGCCGCCTTTACTTCCACACTAGCATTTTTTTATAGGATATCCACATATAATAAAGCATCCAAACAACTTTTTCACATCATCCTCAGTGAATTCAGAGGATGCAACAGGTTGCACACTCCTCTGCACACATTTTATTAATCCCACTTTCATTCTACAAGGCTACAGTGAATCATGTCATAAATATCTGTCTTGCACTCATGAGTTGATACGCTATTTTCTTCTATGATTCTCTCTCTACTCATAACTTAAAAATTTGGCAAGAAATATTCCATGTTCTATTTTCTCTCTTTAGTAAAATTTCAAAATGTTACAGAAAATCCTGTTCCAAAACCGACATCTCTCAGTCGTAAGGTGTTATTTTTAGAAAAACAGAGAATATGATTGTGTACAATAAATATATAAGATCAAGCTCAAATCTAGCATAAAATAGATACTGAAATAAAGGGATATATACCAACTTGCACCTATCGAAGTTCTGGTCCAGAGAACATGGTGCTGAAAGCCTTTTGTAGCATTATACAGTTTTCAGACTCACTTAACTGTGATTTTCTTTAATATCAACTACATGCCAAGTACCTTACTTTTGAAAATGGACTCATAAGTATTCATATGGTTCAAACTGAATCCATATGCAATTGTGTGTGTGATACTGAGTGCGTGTAAATTAAATGGTGTTTGTGAATTATAAGCCTTTGCTGACCACAAAACTGAAGACAGTAATATTCTAAGCTGGCTAAAAATTGCTGTTCCAAATCCGTTTCACCACACTATATATCTATGGTGAAACTGTCTTCTGCCCTCTTCCTTCCCCACACATCTTGTCACAATAAAAATCTGGGTACTTCGTGTCATCATTTGTAATTTGATGCTGGATTGGGATATGGAAATATACTACTCTCCTTACTCTCTTTGTAATAAGATTCTCCTTTTGCTATATTCTTTCACTGAATGTTTATTTTTCAGCCAGTAGGTCATCAACAATAGATGTGAGAGTTGGTCATGGATGACAGATATGAGAGTTATTATGAGGAGGCCATACTCATCCTGTGGTCAGAGTTGTGTTTAGACTTTAAGCCTGAGAGTAAAAGAGCTCAGAAATTTTTATTTTTCATTCAATACCCCACCATTTCTTTAGTCTGTTCTCAGCAGATTTTTGGCCCTGAGTAGTGGCATGTGGCACAAACTGACTTGTGATATTTTTTTTTGTTCTTTGGATGTCGGAGGTCTTGTGAGATCATCTGTTTTTTTCCTAAAATTCCTGCCATCTTGAGCCAAAACCTCATGAGAATAGTTGTTCTTGGAACATTTTTTTAATATGAAAACCAGAATGAGAAAAATAGGCCTCTTTTGGTTTTGGATTTACCCCACAACAAAACCCCATACTTTGTTTAAACACACATATTCTGATCTGAGGTCTCCCTGCTACTCCCCTTCCCTCAACAAGCATAAAAGGGGGTTTAATTTAAAAATAAATTCCAAGGCTGCTCTTGCAGCAGATTATGAGTGGCATCATATTCCATGGGTACTTTTTAGGCTCCTTGAGTTCTTTCTGTTTCCTGTTTTTGGTTTTGTTGTTTTTTGATTGGTTATTTTTTGTTTTTTAATTAAGAGGTACATGTTACATAATAATTAACACAACACCCATTACTACTTGTGTAATATAGTGTTTTACGCTTCCACCACCCAAAAGCAAATAAAATGTTTTTATTGCTATCTATTATGTGTTAGCTATTATTTCTTACAAGAAAATTAGAAAAAGACACTCAAAGCTTTCGAGGAGAGACAACAGAAAACTGACAATAGATCATTCATGATCAGACAGCAGAAGCTATTGTTACAAGAGAGATATTTGTCCAAGGAAATATTTTTTTAAAATGATTATGCTATTTACATAGATAACAAGACTATGCCAATGCAATCTTACTCTATAAAAGAGGTTTTACTATAAAAGTAGAATCTGTGAGTTAGCCAATCTGAAAGTATTTAGGAGAGGAGGAAGTTTTTATTTCCAGGAGCTATATTTTTTTCTGCAACTGTTATTTATTTCAGAGTCTTTCTCTTTAAATAAGATCCTGTATAAAAGTCCACTGAATTACCAAGACACACCTGATCCACAAGTTCATTTTTCGTATTCCTAGGTGAAAAACAGGGAAGTTCTCATAGAATAACCCACTGAGAACAACAATTTCTTTTCAAGCCAAATGGACTTCTATACTGAAGATGGTCAACCTGCCTTTTGAGCTATATTTGACTTACTGGCCATTCAGGTGCACCTTCCATGCTGGGTGTAACTTCTCTGACCCCTTACAGGTGCCTGATGTTATGGAGGGTCTTCTCTAAGTTAAATCCACAGCACCAGCTGACAGCATTCTGAACAATCAGACACTCCTTAGTGGAGGACTGAGACTGGTGTCATGGATAGTTCTGCTCTCCAATCAGGTCACAGAACTTCCCCACCCTTTGGCTCTTTAATAATTTCACCTTAGGTTGTGGGGGGGAAAAAAAATGAAAAGAAAGAAAAAGAAAAAGAGAGGAAAGGAAAAAAAAATAAAAGAAAGGAAAAAAACAGTGAAAAGGAGCTTTCTGTGTCAGGAAAGTTAAAATCTTTCTTATTCTAAGCCATAATTATCAACAATCTAAGCCATTGTTCTGTAATGAGGTTTGATGTTTTAAACTACAAAGGCACACATTTAACATATAGAACAGTTTTTGCTGGGGTTTGTGTATTTTTCTTTCAATTCTAGAAATTGTTTTCCTTTATATGATATAAATCTGAAGGCAGGAACTCATTCTAGATACACAAGTGCATGTAGCATGGACATATCAAAAGGAATTAATCTATACAGGTATAGATAAAAGAAGCAGGAATAATTGTATATAGGCAGTGGGTATGAGAGAGAGAAGACAAAAGGCAGGGAAGAAATCAAATACAAATAAAAGAGAATATGAGAAGACTATTGTATTAGGTTAATACTATGGGAAATTAAAGTACTTTAAGATCCTAGATGTAAGATTCTGTGTAAGTATAAAGCTTTTTCTTTTGTCTAAAACTTGAGATGAGTCAGTGAAGTCTGGAAGCAGCTGCTAAACATGATTATATAAGGCTATGGACACAATTTTTGCTAGGTATCATGAATTTCAGCGTATTGCTGTGTTATTAAAAGCAACCAGCAGCGTGAACCTGCTGTATTGTTAACATGTTACATTAGCCTTAATAGTTAATCCAGTATTCATATTCATATTGTGGGCTCTTCTTCTAGGAGACAGTAACAGCTTTCTAAATGCTTTTAAAATTTCCAGGAATAAAATTAAAACATGTTTAAGTACTTGTTGGAAATTGTGTGCAGGATTCTGAATAAGAGAGTTATTGCATTGTATCAGGACCCTTAAGAGATTCAGCTGAGAAATAAATTATGTAAACAATGTGTGTGTGTCTACAGCTGTATATCAGTATCACCTATATCTATGTATACAAATATCCTTATCCTTTTCTGTCAGTCTGGAATGTGTTATACTGGAGACACTGAACCTTTCAAAAAAGATGCAAGACATTATAATGTTGTTTCAGAATTCAGAAGCAAAACAAAAACTGGATAAATACTTCATTACATTTTATAAACAATCTGCTTTCTGATAATTATTACGGAGAAAATTTTCATTCTTTTTAATGAAGTTTGACTCTGAATGCTTATGTGGGAAATTAATTTTGGTGAAAGTATTCAGTTCAGACTAATGTATCCTAAATGAGATTTGCTGAAACCCACGCGGTGCCTGCAGTTACAGTGGGAAGGATGAGCACTGATGGAGGAGAAGACAGGTGCCAGTTGGAGGTTGCAAGGACAATCTACCTCTGCCCCTCAGTTCTGAAGGGACTTGTACTGCAGCTACACGAAGGCCCCACATTCATTTTGGCTGCAGGTTCAGATTGGATTTCCTCTCTGCAGCTGCTGCACACTCCACTTGCACGAAGTCCAAACATCAGGGTTTAATGTGAGTGGAGTAGATTTCAAGCTTAATTCTTCTCTTTGTCTCTCTGTGTGTGAGTATGTGTGTGTGTGAAATAATCCTTCTAGAATACTTTATTGCTTTCCTAAATCTTTAATGAATTTTGCATCCTTACAATTTATTTGGATATGAAGTACACAATCAGTAAAGAGCCTTGTCTCCTGTCCTATATCCTTCTTTGCTTTCAGAACGTACTACTATCTGTATTGTCTGGAAAACAGATTGAAGATCTAACTGAAATACTATTAATCATCAACATTTTTTTATAACTTATTCTAACATAGGTGTTTCCGGTGCAGAAACCCCTGCTGATAATTCCTCTTTTTTTTTTTTTTCTTTTAAAGGACTAATAGGAAAAAAAATTATTTATAGCACCATAAAGATTGATTTTTGAACTCTGTCCCTTGGCAGTGCTATAGCTCCCTGCATTTATGATGTTCCATGTCTTATATAGATTGGGCACAATATTAAACCTCATGTGACAGAATGGAAGAAGAATAAAAAAAGTCAGGGAGTAAATGGCTGGTTTGCTTATCATGGCTCCCAGTTTGTGTTTGGTAGGTGAGGTTCTGGAGAACACAGGTGTAGGATACTGAATTATAGCAAATAAAAGACTAAGACATAGCTACCTGAGGGTTTGGCTGGAGTCCCTGTGCAAACTGTGATTAACTGAATACCTGCCCTGGAATGCTGGTTTGGCAAGAGGTTATACACACATGAATGAATCTGTCTGCATACTTAGACACTGCAGTTAAACTTTTCTCATTCAAAAAAAAAAAAAAAAAGTGTCATTTCCAAAATTTTTGAATATAGTTTGAGTCTGTCTGTTTTGATTTAAGCTCCTCATCCTCAGAAGAAAATTGAGGTGAGAAGTGTCCTACATGTATAAGAGTTGGAAGAAGAGGAGAAGCAGCAGTAAAAGACATGTTTGAGTGCATGAAGGCAGCTAAGCAAGCTTTATTCCTAAAAATCAGTGTTCCTCTGAGAAATGGTGGCTGATCTCTGTCTAAAATGATGACAGTCTATTGATGTAAATTTACCTAAGCTTATATCTCAAAACCTACAAGACTGGCAGTGAAGAACTGGTCACATGTTAATGGAACTTAACAGATAATAAACTAAATATACTTACACATACAGTGGATTAAACATAAACCCAGAATTTTCATCAGAGCCTAAGAGAGCTGAAAGTCAGTGGCTTTTGAGCACCTGAAAGTTTGCCCATGTGGAAAGACAGAGCAGTACACTAGTAATAGGCTCTTTCTGCTGTAGTTACAGTACATCTCTAGATACAGCCTTACTTGCACTCACTGCTTCCTTTTAAAGGACGAACTATAAATCACATTTCAGGTTAATGCAAATTAATCCAAGCTTAAAACATCTGGACAATGATTATCTGTTAATGTCCATTGGACTGGTTTCTATATGGTCTAATGCTGCATATAATTGTGGGGACACGATACAGTCAAAGGGGAAAGATAAATTCTTGCCATTAAAGAACTTACTTTGTAACTATATTTCCTGTCTTTTTACTTTACTTTTGTTGTTTTCCATGTATATTTCATACGTGCTAATAATTTGGATCCTGGACATTAACCCTACATCTACAGGATGAGCCCAAAGCTATTTTAGTCTATTGCCTTTCTTCCATTAGAGAGAGTCAGATGAGCATTTCTATTTGGGTACATTTCCATCTGGGAACACCATAGCAAGTGTGTCCTGCACAGAAGAGAACACAATGGTCTTGGGTGCCTCTGGCTCATGTGATGTCAGATGGTTAGAAAGCTCATCTGCCTTTCCTTGTGGAGACAGGTTGTGCATGAACTTGCAGCAGAGACGGACCTCACCCTTGATTTATAATTAAGTCATGAGCTCATCCATGCTCTAAAAGAGTCTATTGTCCAAATCTTAGTAGTTTTTCTCCAGGAAAGTTTTGCCAGTGTGTGGAGAACTGACCCTAAAGAAACATTTTTTCTTCTCTCACATTTAAATTATTTTTGACCCTTCCCCAATTTTAATATTTTTATTTTTATTCACTTTTTTCCTAATTTCCCTGTAAATTCAAGGTTTCTCAACAGCAATTATTTTTGCCCATACCAGCAAGGGGGTTCTGGTACTTGCTGCAATTAGTGGGGTGAGAGGAAATACTGTCCCAAAAATACTGCATCAGATAACCTGATTTGTACTTATTTTTGTGTGCGGTGGAAGCGTCAGAAAATTTGCTTTTGTTTTGGTCTCTGTAGGGACAGTAGTTGTGTAACAGTAGAATAAGTCCAGCAGCCTACTTTCTTTAGTAATTATGCCTAAAATCAACCTCATCAGGAGGTCACCAGGTTCAAGTGACAGCTACTGAGGAATTATTTTCTTCTGCATATCCCACTCAGTAACATCCCTGTGCATCACTGGGATTATTTGTTTTATTGCAAGATTTTTCAAAAGATTTTTGGACATCCTTTATTTTTTTTTAACTACAACGGGCAATGAAATCTTCCCATATAAGTACATACCATCCCTAATCTCTGCATGGAGTTGCACACCACACACAGAAAACCCCCATACAGCAATTAAATTCAGACACTTGATGGGAAATGGCCAGTTCATTTTACTTCTACTTGTTTTGAGAAAAAGACTCCCCTCACCTTCATCTGAATAGGCAAGATTGGCATAAAAAAGTACTTCAAGAGATGAACTTGTCTACTGAACACAAATACAGTGAGTTTCTGTATATCTTTAAATGTTTTATATGTCCTAGTCATATATAATTTATTGTGTTGTGAGGCTGAGCCCTTCTTTGAATGAAAATTTTACTGTCGGAGCCTGTGGTACTTTAGTCTGATGATTTAAAACTCTCAATGCACTCGTAGCAAATAGCGCTTTTTATTACAGCATGTTTGTCCAAGAGGTCAACTTTCAGCACAGCAGGATTTCTTTCCACTGTAGAATGGCAAGACATGATGGCAAGACATCTCCCATCTTAATTCATCTGATGCTGAATGCAGTAGCCAACACTTTCTCAGAGGCTCATTAGACTGGACCTGCCAAGAAAATGCACAAGAAAAGTGTGAAAACTTCACTTTTTCTTATGCAAGCATCCTTGCCAGCAGATTATACAGCATGTTAAATGCTGTATGCCTGCTTATACCCCTTTGGTCTTAAGATTCCCATTTATAGTTTTGCTCCAGTATGTCATTTTCTCAGAGATGATGTTGAACCTAAGCTGCCTTGTGATGATGTTAAATTCATTTTGGAGATGAGTAAAAGTGACTAAAATTATGTGCATGTTTCCTGTGAAATATTGTATACGAGCAGGTCCTAGATTAAAAGACAAGCTTGACTTTAAAGGTAATGTGATTAATTTTCTCAGCCAAAACCAGCTAGGTAGTTTCCATGCTTAGGTTGATACAGTATAGATGCCCTATTACACCCATTTGCAGTCTCCATCCCTTTGCTCAGCCCCTGCTGAGCCTATTAATTTGGTATCAAGTCAACTTGTCCCTTAGTGATAGTACACAAACTCTCAGAGTGCTGCAGAATTCTGCATCTGTCCTTTTACCTGTCACTTCAGCCTCCTTTTACTGATGTTAAAAGAAATCTTTACTGTCAGTCATATAACCAATTCACTTTGTTCACAGGCTGTGACAACCTTGTTGTGTTTCTCCCACCACAGAACCGACTTCTGTGAATTAGTATTCTCAAAATTTAGACTAGCTCATTAGTCTGAATAAATTTGAAAGGTTGCTGTTCACATTTTTTTAAAAATGTAGCTCAGCTTTGCTTGGATATAATTTAGGCATCTTTAGGAAAAAAAAAAGAAAGAAAAAAACATACAAACACTAAAAAAAACCTCGAAACAAAAAACCAACAAAACAGTCCAGTCCCCAAGTATTAATTTTTATGATTTCAGAGCTAAGGGGTCTTTCAGTGGCTTCATTTGAGCTAATACAAATTTAATCAAATCTTCCAAGTTTTTTACAGTCCTCTCCTATATATATTTTTTTTTAAGTATGATTAAAAAGTGGTTACTCTTGCTGAAAAGAAAACAGAAATTCTAATGCCAATCTCAACTATCTTTGTGGCTAACTAGGTCCACCAGACCAGCTTGTTTCCACATTACTGCTGAAAAGATAGAGTAACCTTTTTCCCTTAAATGATAAAATCTAATCCCACCTGCCAGTTCTGTACATGACTGTCAGCGCACCAGTCCAATGCAATGAAGGAAATATTTTCCACTAAAGAATTGTCTATGATTAAGCAAAGAAACCACCACTTTTGCTCTTATTTTCAATGTTTACCAGCAAAAGCAGTTAATTCTCTACTTTTGTGAAATCACTAGGGTATTTTAACTCCATTATGTCATTACTTAGTAGGGGTTAAAGACTGACTACCAGTGGATATGACAAAAGATGCATCTGGTCTGCCCCAGCACTAATTCATAGAGTGCAGGAATGTGCAACCATAGAGAACCGAAGAGTTTAATGTCTTGAGTGTACAGCTGTCTTTCTGTCTTTAGAGAAACTCTCAGACACTGGTGGTAAGATGGTATCAGGACGCCCTTTTGGATTGTGCTGGCTTTCCAGGGCATTATTACTAGGAAACCATAAGGGACAGGGAAATTGCTTTCCAGAAACAATAATTTGTATCAGTAATTTGAATTAGTAGAGTACTTTCCACAGGAGAGTTTCAGTGTTTTATAAACAAGTGTAGAAGGAAATGATGATGACATCTACTTTGGGTTTGAAAAATGAATTACAGGGGACCAAGTCTTTCCCATTCAATTCCTTTCTTCTTGCTGAAATTCCACAAATTTCACTGGAGCCCTTTCTGGGTTACCCTGCCAATATAAAAATCCAGTCTAGAAGCCGGAGAGGTTAAATAATTTACCCAAGGTCACATCACAACCATCTGAGCCTCAGAGTAAAGAACAGAGGTCCTCAGACTCTCACCTAAAAGGGTCTAATGACGACTTCGCTATTAGCTGTAAAATAGAAATATAAAAATGTCTTTGCATTAACATCAACATCTCAAAACTGAAAATGAGAGCGCTTGCCAAAGAGGTCTGATATAACTGACTAAGGAGTCAGGGTGGAAAAATATAAATCAATTTGATGAAATGATCCTTCCCTACAGACTAGAGAAGACATTTGGCTATGTCTCAAGGAGTGGAGAATTACGCTAGGCATTAAAGGAACCAGAGATACTCTCAATAGTTCAGGGTGCAATGGAGCAGAACAGATTAAAAATCCCAACCTAAGGAAGGATTAATATATAAAACTGTAGGAGAAAGACATGATGTGATAGAAATAATATGATGGTGATCTTAGTATGACTTTGCTGTGTTCAGAGTATTCACCTCTTGCCTTTCCAGTTGTTTTCTCAATTCTTCTTCTAGTGTGTGATGATGATGTTTCTTCTTTCAGTATCAATGGCTTCTTCTAACACCAAGAACTCATGTGTCAGGAACCACAGATATCCAGCAATTCCTGCTTTGGCTTCATAGAGCAGAAGAGGTCAGTCATGTGGAATACAATTTTTCATATTTATATCTTGGTTTGCTTACACAGATCTAGACTAAGTACTGCCCTGAAAGAGAAACAGTCAGAAATAACACAATGTGATACTTTCTTTTGGGTATTGCAGTGCAACAACTCTGCCATTTCAAAGGATTTCTGTTGAAAATTAAGACATTGTTTGCTCTCTTCAGAATGTTGCATAGAAAAGTAGCTGAAACTCATTGTTCAATCATGTGAATGCCTGTCTTCTTTAAAAAAGAAGTACAGAACCTCTCTTCACCTGCTCTTGACACCACACCTACCACTTTTTTTTTCTTTCTCCCTACATTTCTCCCCATATACTCTTAAGCATTTGTTTCTCCACATCTCAAGTGCACTGTACACTTTTTCACATATTGGGTATCTGATGTTTTGATCTAGTCAGAATAGTGGGCATAAAACCTAATAGGGAAAATGCTGAAAATCACTAGAAAACAGCTATTTAACCACGGTTTTCCCATCTTCTCCTATCCTAAAGCATGATTAGAGAGATAAATAGAAAAGTATGCATGCATGCACATGCACATGCACAAAGGCTGTACAGTAAAATCACATTTATACATGCGTTTGTGAAAAATAGTCATACTGAATTGGTTATAAAAGCTATATTGTCACCTCTTGTGTTTTGGGCTGATATTGTCCCTGCTTAGTTAATAGCATTTAGGTTCTTTCTCTTTTTTCTCTCCCATCTTCCTTCCTGGCCAACTTTCTCTTCAACCCTGGCTGCCATCCCCCAGTAAATTTTGGACATCATTACAACAGCTGCTTAGGAGTGGATGGGATTTGTCTCTGCGTATTAAGCCAAAAAGGTCTACAGATTTCTTTGTTGTGACTGCAGTCATAACAAGGCCAAAATAGTCTGGGAAACACCTCTTCTTTTGGGTTTGCCTTAGATGGTCTTTTCTGGTTTATTGATTTCCTTTTTTATTCTTCTTAGTATTTTATCTTTCCTTCTTCCTTTCCCTTCTCATTTTTGCACTCTGTATTTCATGCCCAATTAATCTTGTTCTCTCCAGCACACTTTTATAGGAAGGAAGGTTCATGAAAAATATTTCGGAGGAAAACTGAGCCAATTTCCCTGGTAACTACCAAAAGCAAGTAAGAATGACAAAGAGATTGACTACAGTGGATTGATTGATACTGATTTATAGCTGAAAATTGGATCAACTGTGTCCACATACACTTTCTCAAGGGACTAAAACAGAGGCAGACTGCTTCTGTCAGCATTCCTATACTATGAAGCTAACTCTCTTCGTGTCACCTCATGTCTCCCTTTCTAGCTCTGTCTTCTGCTTAAATAAAGATAGTTGTTAAAATGAAGGTGCTTGCTGCCTTATCCCAGGCATTTAACTTGATTTGGAGGATATAATATGGCTTATGCTTTATCATACAGTAGTGGTCAATTTTCTATATATTCTGGAATCACTGATCAACTGTGCACACCTGCACCTCCCCCTTCACATGCCTGTGTCAGCCAAGTATCCTCAGGTGGTTTTGCACATCAGTTTCCTCCTACTTAGAGCTTGGATCTTACTGTATTACTACTGAATAGCAAAGGAGAAGTAGCAGCATCTATCCCAAATCTGAATTGGAAAACTCAATTTATGATGAAAGCTGTTATTTACACATGTGTGTATGTTTCTATTGTCCTTTAAGGACACCTGAATGAGTGAGGGTTGGAGGGCTGTGCTTCTGCTTAAATCTGCTACCTTAGTCAATTCATTCTTAAGTAGAGTAATAATTAGAAACATCAGCGTGTCCTAACCCGGCTAGACTGCCAGAGGAAAAAAAGACTGAAATTATCCTCAGAAAATAAGGAAAATGTTAAAAAACCTGATATTACAAATTTCAAAATTTTGATACATTGTCTAAGGGAAAGGTTAGTTATTGTAGTATTCAGTTGTTTATAACACATTACAGCATGATTTAATGAAGAAATATAGTTTTACTATAAAAAAAAAAAAAAATGGGCAGCAGATTACACAATACCATCAGGTGCAGAGACCTTTGTGTTAAAAGGACTTTTAGGACTTCTGTTTCTGGAGAGAACTCACACTTCCTGGAGAACCAGGGTGCTGCCACTGTCTCCAGACCATGGCAGGGGCTACTTCTGTGCTGTTCTGCAGAGAGCAGCCTCTGTGGCTACCTCATTCCTGCAGCTGCAAAGTCAGTTCTGAGTTAAATCCAAATTGCTTTCCTTAGGAAGAAGGGCAGGAAAGCCTTGTATTTGTATATATGTTTTCCTCTGTCACATTATTTTGGGGTTGATCTGACAACCTCCAACTATATCTTTCATTATTACCATGTGGTTATGGGGCTGAAGATGAAGAGAACAGAGTTGTCCTTACAGTCCTTCCCATGGTCCTTCACATTAAGGCCTAGATGTTGCTTTCTGACCCAGACAGCTGGACTTTCCAGGCAAATTGAGCTAGGGTAATCTGAGGTTACTTTTGACAGACATATGACAATAAGTAGCCAAGTTTGGGGAGCACATCAGGGTTCACTCCAGGAACTACCTCGCTCAAGTTAATGGTGTGCTATTACACCACCACAAAGAGATTGCTTGATCAAAGTTACCCAAAGAAGCTCTGGCAGTGTAAAAAGCTGAACTCAATCTCCTCTCAAATTTTGGGTTAAATGTTGTGAACATGAGATGGTTCTTTCTCCCGTAGTCTAATCACATTACTGAAATATTGGGATTGATAGAAAGGCAAAGTTACTTTTAGCAGGTAGGAATTTCCTGTGAGTTCTTGAGTCATCACAAAGTCCACAGAAATTTTGATGCAGTCTTCATCAAACTGGATTAAGCCCTAAATAGAGACTAAATTATTTTAAACATCTCAAGTTCAAGGACTCTCTAGTTCTACAAAGATGAACTTCATTGACAAACCGCAATCCTTGGACAATCAGGTTTTGTAGCATAATAGAAGGCAATTTGTGGTGCTTTGAGCTTGACTGGATGCCACTGAAACTGCTCTGTCACTCCTCAACTGGCCAAGGGAGAGAAGATGTAAGAAAAGGCTCATGAGTTGAGATAAAGAGAGGGAGAAATCACCCAATGTTTACCATCATGGGCAAAACATGCTTGTATTAAGGAAATTATATTAATTCATCATCAGTCAAGTCAGACTAGGATAATTATAAATAAAATCTTAAAAAATCTTGAAACCACCTTCCACCCACTCTTCCTTATTCCTGGTCTCAACTTCACTCCCAGATTCTTTACCTCCTACTCACCTCTAGGTAAAAGGGGATAGGGAATGGGAGCTGAGGTCAGTTTCCTCAATGTTGTTTCTGCTGCTCCTTCTTCCACAGGGAGAGGAAATCTCACAATGTTCCTCTGCTCCAGTGTGGAGTTTCTCCCATGACAGTCTTTCACAAACTTCTCTAATGTGAGTCCTTCCCATGGGTTTCTGTTCTTCATGAACTGCTCCAGCATGGGATCCTTTCCGCAGGGTGAGTCCTTCAGGAACAGGCTTCATAAGCATGGGTTAGCACGAGTTCCCACAGGGTCACAGATCTTGACAGCAAACCTGCCCCAGTGTGGGCTCCTCTGTCCACGGTCCACAGGTCCTGCCAGGAGACTGCTCCAGAACAGATTTCCCATGGGGTCACAGCCTTCCTCAGACCTCCACCTGCTCCAGTATGGAGTGCTCCACAGACTGCAGGTGGATCTCTGCTCCACTGCAGATGTCCCAAGAGTGCAGGGGCACAGTTGCCTCACCATGGGCTGCACCGTGGGCTGCAGGGGAGTCTCAGATCTGGTGCTTGGAACACCTTCTCCCCCTTCTATTCCACCATCCTGGGTGTCTGCAGAGCTGTTTCTCTCACAGATTCTCACTCCTCTCTTTGGCTGTAGTTGCACAGGGTTTTTTTTTCTCCTTAAATACCCAGTGATACTACCACTGTTGCTAATGGCTTTGGCCTTGGGTAGTGTCTGGTCTGTCTTGGAGCTGTCTGGCACTGCCTCCATCAGACATGGGGAAAGTTTCTAGTAGTGTCTCACAGAAGCCACCACTTCAGTCCCCTCACTATCAAGACCTTGCCACACAAACCCAATACACAATCCCTCCCTAGAAGCAAAAAAAAAGTGAAGAACTTTTAAAAGGGCAGATTTTAAAACTATGAGGAAAATGGTTAACAGCAGGCTGAAGGGCAAAGTAAAAAACTTTAAAACCACAGAAACAGCCTGGAGGCTATTCAAGAACATTGTGTTAGAGGCACAGATGGTTTGTGTATCATTGAGAACAAAAACAAAGTAAAATGGTGAGAATAAAACTATGGTTAAGAAGAGAAGTACGGGGCTTTATTGAGGTTTAAAAGACATCCTTTAAAGGCAGAAAAGCTTCCTGAGCAACCTAGCCAGGTCAGGCCATCATTCTTGTTGGTGAAAGTCAAGTCAGCAATGACAAGAGTAGAAAGGAAGTGGTCAGCTAAAAGTAATGATGATCTGGTGAGCAAGGACAGAAACAGATACTTGTACCATGTGATTCTGGCACATTAAAGTTTGCAACAGAAGTTTCCCATGTTCCTCTTGAGTTTCCTTTGAATTTCCACTCATTTTTTAAGAAACGATGTTATTATTACATCAGAGACATGAATCTAGGCAACAAACAAAATAAAATGATTCTGCAAAGTTGCTAGTGTAGCCTCAAATTTCTTGCCCGGCTATCTCCCACCTCCATCTTTCTCTCCACGCCTGCTCTCCTGGTTGTTTAGATCTCATCCCTTCTGTCCTGGCTAGAGGGCAGGTCCTTTAACTCTAGTATATTCTGGGATTGGTTATTATTCACTGGGAGATCTAAATTCTCTCACTTTGAACAAACTCTACTTGGATATGTGGAATTTGTTATTTGCTAACAGTCCCATCAAAACAAATGTGTTACCTGAATGTGTCTATGTACAAGAACTAAATGGCTGAATATCCTAAAGTCCTCCAAAGATGCAGAGAACAATAAAAAAAAAAATTTGTCAGCAATTTTGCTTCCCCTAGAAGACAATAAAGGATGTTTTCTGCATTGGGTTAAGGGACTGAAAGAAATGGACGCCAAAAACTGGAACACTATGCATTGAACTGAGAAATTCAAGTTTAGCAGTCATTGATGCTTTCTCAATGTAGTAACATAGACAGTATGAGATATAATGGCAATTTATTAAGGCCATATGTTAGCAGCTGGCTGAATATGAGCCAACATGTGCCCAGGTGGCCAAGAAGGCCAATGACATCCTGGCCTGTATCAGCAATAGTGTGGCCAGCAGGACCTGGGCAGTGGTTGTCACCTGTACTTGGCACCAGTGAGGCCACATCTCAAATCCTGTGCTCAGTTCTGGTATCCTCAGGACAAGGAAGACATTGAGGGGCTGGAGTGTGTCCAGAGAAGGTCAATGGAGCTGAGAAAGGGTCTGGAGCACAAATCCTGTGAGGAGCAGCTGAAGGAGCTGGGGGTGTTTAGCCTGGAGAAAAGGAGGTTCAGAGGGGACCTTATCACTCTGTACAACTCCCTGAAAGGAGATTGTAGCCAGGTAGGAGTTGGCCTCTTCTCCTGAGTAACAAGCAGTAGGACTAGAGGAAATGGCCTCAAGTTGTGGCAGGGGAGGTTTAGATAGGATATTAGAGATCATTTCTTCACTGAAAAGGTGGTCAAGGCTTGGAACAGGCTGCCCAGGGAAGTGGTGGATGCATCATCCCTGAAGGTCCTTAAAAGAGGTGTAGATGTGGCACTTGTGAACGTGGTTCAGTGATGGGCTTGGTAGTCGTGGGTTAATGGTTGGACTTAATGATCTTAAAGGTGTTTTTAAACCTAAACAATCATATGATTCTATGAAATCTGTGGGTGACTGTGTTTTCTCAGAACCAAATCTGAGAAAAGTTTAAATAGTAGGCTTTTTAATGACTTGTTTTAATAATTTCATAAGAAATGGCTTGTTTGAAAGGGACTGGAGATGGGAGAAAAATGAAAAATAAGTGCAAGAAGCATCACCTGAACAGAGAGGAGCTGAGGTAACTTTTCTTCTATATCTGACAGGAGATGACAGGAGATGGAGGAAAAAATACAAACAAGATTATTCTATAACCCTCTCACAGAACTTCTCCTGAGATTTTGTTTGTCCTTTCCCAGCACAGTTTTTGTGAGGATATGTTGAGTACTCCCCATTGCTTCAGTCAACAGAATGACTTCCAGAAGGGTGGGAACTGTATCTGGAAGGACAAAGCACAGATCGTGGATAGGAAAAGAAGGAACTGGGGAACAAGGCAGTTGGAGGTATAGATCAGCTAAGGAGGGGCTGTGAGAAAGCTTTGGTTTATATGGGCAGAGTTTGAACAAACTTTTAACACTCTTGACCTCCAAAACCCATGTGTACTTCATTAACCATCCTGTACACAGATGAGAACTTTCAGAACATCTGGTGCCTTCCTGTAGATCTCCGGTGTATAGGAACTTCAGCCTTTAATTTCAAATCACTGTGAACTTTAGTTCAAAAGCTGAGACTGAGATTCTGCGTCACTTGCAAAAAGAGAAATTTTACATCTCTGGTACTTAACAAAGAATAGTTTTGGGTTTTTGTTTTTATTTTTGTTTGTTTAGTTTTGGAGTTGTGTGTGTGGAGTCGGGGATTCTTTTCCTTCTTGTTGTTGTTTTGTTTTCCTAGTTTAAAGGAGAAAATTGCATGCCACTAGTCAGCCATGGCACATGCACACACATACAATATTATATGTGAATATTTCTCCAATGTTACTTTTTAAGAACCTTACACACTTCAGTTTGATTAACACTTTGATAAGACATATATTTTCCTTGGAGAAAGTGAGGCCATGGGGATTTGTTAAAAATTCAGAAAAGGAAGATACTGTGAAAAGATTTAATTCAGTTACAGTAAGTAATACATTCTACTAATGTAATATGGACACAAAAAAATGTTAGCCCCCTTGAGAAATTAGGATAATCTTTTTTGATCATTTATGAATGTATATAATTGTATTTATGTATGTGTCTGTATGTATATCTACATCTATGAAAATATTGTTATGCATGTCTCTGTGTATGAATACATTTATAAAACAAATCCATGACCATAAATCAGCTCAACAGAAACAGTATGAAGTGGACTACTGTACATCTTTATTTAAAATACATAGGATGCCAAGACAGAAAAACACTAGAAAAGAAATACATACTGTTTTTGAAGCTGAAGCATCAATATGGTTGTAATTTTAATGTTTCTTGCTGGAAAAAGGTCATCTTTGGCGAGGTCGGGTTTTTCTTAAGGTCATTTCACATTGAGATATCTGCCTGCTTTTGACATTTCATCTAGAAGAGGCACAACTATTCTGACACATGAAATGGGTTCTTTACAAACCCAATGGCTATTTCTATCAACATCTGTTATTTTTACACAAAAGGGGAATATGCATTGATTGCAAACAAGGCTTCGCAATTTTTGGAGAATATTAATATTTATATATATTTTATGCTTAAAGGTACAGCAATGTCCATCTGAAATAGAAACAGAATGAAACATTGATCTATAAAAGACTGAAAAAATAATCCCAAAGATGGCATATTTTGCTCTTAAATAGAATTAATTGCATTTAAAAATGTAAATTGTTGTTGGTAAATTGTCACACTGCTTTCTGTAAAGCAGCAGGGCAGTGAAATTCACTAAGCATTTGTGTAATTACTTTGTGATATTGGCACAGAAAAAGCACAATAAAAATATTTTTCTTTACATTTTGTGTGGGATTTTTAATTGCATATTCATTTGCAAATTTCAGTTCCCTCTAGCGCTGAGTATGATAGGAAAAATCTGTTGCCATATAAATCCCCCACCTTGTAGCCCCATGTTTTTAAACCCCAGAATTTTATGTGCTTGTGTTATGACATTTATGTAATTAAAATAAACTCTGTCAAACTAATTCAGTTTTACAGGGAAATCTTAATTTTCCTGGAAGACAATCCAGGATTCCAAAAGTGGTTCAGAGTATTCCTTTCCCAAGGAACAGCACAGGGAAGACCATAATTTGTCCTTGTTCCTTGTTTACAGTTTGATTAAGCTTTGGACAATCCAATGCAGAAGCATTTAGCTGATAATTCAGTAGTTAGGATTGGCTAGCTGCATGCTGTGACCAGTCACATGGTGTTATATCTGTTCCCATATTGATGGTCTGTTCTTTACAAGCCATTGCTTTCTCCCAAAATGAATGCCATGTGATCAGAAAACAGGTTTTTTTCTGATTCAAATCTGGTGTTTGTGGATGTTTGTAGGAACATAGCTTTTTTACATAAGTATCTGAGAACAGCGAATATTAAAGGACATGAACAGGCCAAATCCAAACCCTGTTCTCATCTAACAAGCTGTAAGTGAACAACTTTTGTACTGTCTCTATTGGCTAACTGATCTTGTAACACCCATGAACTTTGCATGTTTAGAGTCAGTGTGCTTCTCTGTTTACTAAATGTGTCATATTTAGCTTCTCTGCAATATGAGGACGTATGGCAGGCATTCACAGAGAACTACAGGTGCTGCTTTTCTGGACTGAAGCCATATGTCCATGGGGCATTGAAGAGGTTAACAGCCAGGTGTAGGAACTTTATTGTTGGAACATGTTCTGCATTGCTTCCAGACTTTGGCCTCAAATAAACGCCTTTAACATATTTTATTAAAATGTCATAATTAGATTTATTTAATGTACTGGGATCCAAAGCATGTCAGCTCTGTAGATGAAAAATACTTCATGAGCTTTTGATGGTTTCATAGGACAGCAGGGCAATCCACTCCTGTTTCCTACTAATGCACCTCTATTTGAAAACTTCTGCTCAGTTTGTGCATTTACTGATAGAAAGAAAGTGTAAACACTCTTGTGTTCTGTAGTGTTGTATTTGATTAGAAAATAATGCTTGAGGTATGAATAAGCTGAAGTAATGTTAAGGAAACATTAAGACACCCTTAAATCTGTCATTTTATGCCCAGGGTTTTGCAGTTATCATTTGAAATGTGTGGCCTTTTTTCAAATGGTTCCACAGGAGTAGCAACTGCTGCAGAATGGTGCAAATAAAAATAATACTGAAGTGTAAGTAGTGGCTCTGATAGTTGTACTTATTACCATGTAAAGCCTGGAGTGACAAAATAGATAGTTTCCCAACTTCCTAAAACATCATCTATACACTGTGCTTGGCCAGACCATAGGCCAGGGAAATAAAATACAAATATTAGCAGCTTGTATTGGGCCAGTGTGCATACAAGTATAAATTTAAAGTATCTCCATTGAAATAAGTAGTACACATAGAATTTAGAGTAAGTAGGAACAAGGTGAGAGTATGTTTTATAATGGAAAAGTGAAGACAAATTCATGCCCCATACTGATTTATCACATACAAGATCCTGAAGCTACTTTAAGTCATCAAACTAGTTACATATAGACAAAAGGAGGTTTTGGGAAGCTGTCAGTTGATAACTAATGAGATTTTTAACTCTGGACTTTTAAATATAGTGAGTCTTTATTATGGTGGTAGGTAAACGAGAAAGCATCCAAGAAAAATTGTGCAACAGAGGTCTACACACATTTCAGTTAATGGGAACCAGAAACTACATCACACCAGAATGGACCAAGCTTTCTACCAGGCCAGTTTAACATCTCCTCCATACTGGTTTGCACAGCTGCCTCCTCTGCCAATAATCTCCGTAACTTCTGCACTGTAAGCACCATGAGGTTTCTCAGCCTTCATTGCACTGTAATGGTATCTGTTGAATGATGAATGTCTGTCCTGTCTGAGAAACACAGATTTATTTTTGCAAGGCTGAGCCCAACAATGGGTCATACTTTTTCAAGCAGAAATAAAGATAATTGAAAATATATGGATGTCGTTTTCTTCTGAAAAGCGTTGCTCAGATGTTTCATTGGGCAGAAGATGCACAGACACGTTAGTTACCGAGGCAGCTGAGCTCAATTCCAAGGGCAATGGGCCCCGTGCTATTTGCTTGTCTTTATTCTCCTGCCCCAACCAGTTAAGACCAAAATGTGAGAAAACAAGGGGAAAAGGGGTATGTATCTACTTGCGTTGATTTGAATAGCAGGATGATAGTTATCTTCAGTCACTGTGGAGGGTGGGAGCCTGACACTGAAAGAATTTGAGGAGGAAGTGCTGAGTGAGAAAATCACTGCCTAAGAGAAGGGTTGCATACTTGACACATGGAAAATATGTAGTCTGTAGGTGGGTATTTAGTAGACTAAGGTAAAGGAAGGAATATGCAGAATGAGAATAACTGAAAAAATATTACACAAAGGAGAAGAAAGCAAGGTGTCTGAAGTGACAGAATTTCTCCTGGGACTCTTGTATGGTCATTGCTATCATAGCTGATGCCACTGCATATTGATCTCTGTCTTGCTAGGGCACCACATTAAGGTTTCCCTTAATCCTTCCCCTACAGCCTTCTATTGAAAGGAAGGAACAAAGGAATCATTCTGAATATCTGTCTCATAAGGCAGTGATTCAGATTCTTTCTTCCATTTTCATCCTTTGTTGATTGAGTTGTCAAACACCCAACCTTGGCAATAGAAGCCGAAATAAGCAATGTCTTCATAGCTTTGCCATGCTGTGTCAGTACTGAATAACTGAGCCTTATCAACTGCATGCTGGGCCCGACACTCAGCTGAGTTCCTCTGGAATTTTTATCACTAGTTTTTATATGACACTCAGAAAGACCTTACCCACAATGAATTGTATACTTGCTTTTTCTAGAGACTCCTAGAAAGCACCCACTTCTGGAGGAGTTCTGCCTGTGGCACCAAGTACATGTGATACGTTGAGGCCATTCTCAAGGACTGTGTACTGCAAGCTACACTATAATATGTCATTAGTCCTTGGAGTTTCAGTGGAGATTTACTGGACATTGTTGCCCATTTTTACTGTTAAAAATAGCCAGCTCTTGCTAGACAGTTTCAAGGACGAGATTCTGTAAACATAGCTATGTTGTTGTAAAAATTATCTTGTTTTACATTCCTTTCCCATGGACACAGATCCTTTGATGGACATTTCTCTTAACCACTGTAGTTAGAGACGGAAGTGTTAATTTTCTCCAATGAACTGTGATTTCTAAAAGTGTATATAAGAATTAAATGAAGGTGGGTTCCCCCCCTTCCGCCCTTTGCTCTGAACACACTCTGACTCCGTCTCCTCTGTTCTGCGTCTCCGGCAGATAAGCCGTAATAAGCGGTAATAGGACATGAAATGTTGCACTATTGTTCTGTTATAAAGACTTATTCATAATCATATTGACGACAGTAGAAATAGTAGTAAAAATATGTTGATATGTGATGGCCTATGCCAGCATTGGACAGCAGTATGAGAACGTTTATGCTGCAAAGGCAGATTATACATTGATAGTTCTAGTTCCAGCAGTGGATACTAGAAACCCTTACTGACATCTCCAACTTACTCATGTACAGGACATGGAGACACAAAAGCAATTCATTCAGAACTAAATCCTAAATCCAAGTCATTCTTCAATAAAGTGTTGTTTTATTGGTACATTTTGTCCTTTATCCATTCCCAATAAACTGCTAAAGTGATAAGCTCAGAATTTTAGTCATTTTGGCCCAAATGGAATTCACTTCTTTGATTTCTCAGTTACTGATGCTTGAATTCATTGATGGCAACAACAGGAAAATCTCAACCATCCCTTGATTCATTTTGCATTGCAGGGGCTGGGAGGGAGGACAAAGACTAGGATGAGCAAGGGGAAGGAATCCCATTTCATTTGGCTGTCATCCATCTTAGATGTTTCTGGATCTGATGTCTCCAGTATTTTTCCCATCACAGCTGTTTGATATTGCATATTATAAAAATGTATTTCTACTACTGCTCAAAAAAAACAACAAAACCAAGGCTGTTTCTGGAACAAAATAAAATGTGTTTGCATGAAACATTCAGATGACCTCATAGTTTTGAAGTCCTTTTAGTATGGAAACATGGTGTAGGATCATAGATGCCTAATTTTTGTATCCTTGTATGTTTTTACAGCTCCTGTGAAGGTATTAATCATACACTTGAGGGCACAGAGGGTTTGCGTATAATTTTACCTAGACAGTATTTTACTAAGTTATCAAACTCTAGCCTCTTTTAGGGAAATCAGAGACTATCTCACACCTGCTAGGTCAAACACCACTCCCCGACTAATGTATTCTGGTTGTTTCCCTTAGTAATGTATATATATATATATATATATATATATTTATTTATCTCACACTTT